>PVJI01012367.1:31267-52044 GCA_004026765.1 Micronycteris hirsuta | reverse complement strand
ATGGGGTTTCAATCCCACACCAGGCTCCCTCGCCCACAGCACCCGAGCTGGAGAGAAGCACCCACATATAGCTGGCTGTGAAAAGCAGCAGGGATTCTGTCTGCCAGGGACAGAAATCTGCTAGAGATTCCTGTAGAAAGGGACAATGTACAAAAATCTCCTTCACAGCCACTAACCCTGGGCTCCGGGACGGGAGAGCGGAGCGGACCAGAGTGGTGTGAGGGAGAGTCTGGGGTTTGTGGCTCTGGAGAGAGAGCTGAGGGGACAGTGGCCAGGACCTCCTGCTGTGCAGACACCTCCGGGCCTGTGCCTGGGAGAATGGAACAGCCCCACCCTCTGGACTCCCCTGGCCCCGCCCTGCAGAGCTCACACCCGGCTGCCGAGTCAGCCTGGACGGACCAGGGTGTGGAGGTCTAAGGTGTCAGTGACTAAGTTGTGTGGCTTTAAGGCGGGCCATTCCCCCTACTTTCCCTTTAACCTGACTGGCACTTACCATCACGGCAGATCCACTAGCTCCCACCCTCTGGACTCCTGGTGGCTCCACCCTGCTGAGGTCTGGGCAGAGTCTGGGACAGACTGAGTTTGGTGGCCCTGGAGCAGCAGCCACACTCCCTATTTCCCCCAAGCCTGCCTGCCATCTCCCCTTCTCCCGACTCCCAGTGGCCTTGCCCTGCTGAGACCGGGCTGCTGGCAGACTTGGGACACACTGAGTGGTGTGGCTCTAGGACAGGAGAAATTGCCCTCTCGCATGCCCGAACAGTACAGAGCCTCACCTTCACTCAGCCAAATCGTGGGCTGCTGGGGACTGATACACTCTGCTGGCCACACCCTGACAGCTCACGGAGACCCCGCCCCAGCCCAAATGTCTGTGAGCACCCAGTGGATACACACAGACTTTGCTGAGTGGTCTCAGACCCAGCACTGGCACTGTTTCAACCTGTCTCAGTCTGGTGAACACCACTTGTCCCTACCTGGTGACTCACTGAGAACCTGCCTCATGCACCTCTTTCAGGGACTAAGCCTAACACGCAGCCACAGGTGGACCTCAGGGGGCCCTGGGACTTTTGCTGACCTGCCCCTGGGCCTAGTGCTGGTAAAAACCAGCCTTGGCGCGCAGCGTGACCCTGTCTCCGCTCTGGGTGGTCGGCACCTGCACGGTAGCTCATCATACACTGTGGCCAGGGTTGATTCTCACAGCCAGCCCGCCTGCGGGTCCACCCCACACGCGAACAGGCCAGCAGCAATCACGACTCAGTTACGACAGCAGGGCCCACAGAACCCACACAAGGGTTCACTCGTGGAGCACCCAAAGCAGGTGATAAAGAGACCACACCCCGGGATCCCGCAGGGCACCTACTCTATAAGGCCACCCTATCCAGACTGGGGATCGCAGCAGATCTACCTAACACATACGTAGAAAAGAGAACAAAAAGGCAGCCAAAATGCGGAGACAAAGAAACATTCCCCAAATGAAAGAACAGGAGAAATGAAATAAAGGCAAGCAATCACTAGATACAGAGTTTAAAAGAATGGTTCTAAGCATGTTCAAGGAACTTGGTGAGACCTACAACAACATGAAAAAGGACGTAGAAACCATAAAAAAGAACCAGTCAAAATGAAGACAACACTATCTGAAATGAAGGAAGCACTGGAGGAATAAACAGGAGGTTGGATGGAGCACAGGACCAAATCAGTGATTTGTAAGACAAGTTAAAAAAAGTATAACCAATCAGAGCAGCAAAAAAAAAAAAAAAAAAAAAAAAAAGAATTTTTAAAAATTAGGGTAGTTCAAGGGACATCTGGGACAGCATGAAGGAAACTATCATCCACAGCAAGGGATACCAAAAGGGGGAGAGCGAGCAAGGGATGGAGAATCTATTTGATGATAATGGTTGAGGACTTCCGTAGCCTGGTGACGGAAAATGACACACAACTCAGGAAGCGCAGTCCCAAAAGGCCCACACCAAGACACATCACAACTAAAATGGCAAAGGTTAAAGACACAGAGAGGATCTTAAAAGCAGCAAGGCAGATATATAAATAAATAAGACAGGGTTAAAAAAAAAAAGACAGTTACCTACAAGGGAGCTTCTGTAAGACTGTTATCTGACTCCTCACCAGAAACCTTGTGAGCCATAGTGGACTGGCATGAGATATTCAAAGTGATCCGAAAAGCAAGGACCTACAACCAAGACTACATTACCCAACAAAGCTAGCATTTAGAATCGAAGGACAGATAAAGAGCTCCCCAGACCAGAATAAGCTAAAGGAGTTCCTTACCACCAAACCAATATTACAAAAAATATTAAAGGGCCTGTTTTAAGAAGGTGAGGAAAAAACTGGAACATAATTAAAAGAATAAAATGGCAATAAATACATACCTATCAATAATCACTTTAAATGTAAATGGCTTAAAGGTGCCAATCAAAAGACACAGGGTAGCTGAATGGATAAGGAAACAAGACCCACACACACGCTGTCTACAAGAGACCCACTTCAAAACAAAAATCTACCCAGACTGAAAGTAAAGGGGTAGAAATAGGTATTTCATGAAAATGGAAATGAAAAACAGCCATGGCAGCAATACTTATATGTGGCAACACTGACCGAGAAAGATAAACAGCGTATGATTTCACTTAGGTGGACTCTAAAGAGCAAAGTCAGTGAACAAATGAAATAGAAACAGACTCATGAACAGAATATATATATATATATATATATATATATATATATATATATGTGTGTGTGTGTGTGTATATATGTATCAAAACTTGGGTGTTGCTTAAGAGTATACATTTGCAACTAGTAGATAAGTTTCTTGAGATTTAAAGCACAGCACACCATATTATAAACTTCAAAGTTGTTAAGAGACTAGTTCTTAATTGTTCTTGCTACGAAAAAATAATTACGTGAACTGATTTGGCACTAGCAAACATCACAGTGGTAAACATATTGCAATATATAAATGTATCAAATCAATACAATGTACACCTTAAATTTACAAAATGCCCTATGTCAATTAACAGAATTGGAACAGAATGAAGAAACAAGAATCAAAAAAAAAAAAAAAGGGGAGAGGCTTAGGAACCTCTGGGACAACTTTAAACATTCCAACATTCAAATCATAGGGGTGCCAGAAGGAGAAGAGGAAGAGCAAGACATTGAAAACTTATCTGAAAAATTAATGAAGAAAAATTTTCCCAAACTGGCAAAGGAAATAGACATGCAAGTCCAGGAAGCTCAGAGAGTCCCAAAGAAGTTGGACCTAAAGAGGAACACAGCAAGACAAATCATAATTAAATTACCCCAGATTAAAGATAAGGAGAGAATACTAAAAAGCAGCAAGAAAAAAGGAGAGTTACCTACTAAGGAGTTCCCATAATACTGTCAGCTGATTTCTCAAACGAACCCTTACAGGCAAGAAAGTGCTGGAAAAAAAGTATCCAAAGTCATGAAAGGCAAGGACTTACATCCAAGAATACTCTATCCAGCAAAGCTACCATTTAGAATGGAAGGGCAGATAAAGTGCTTCCCAGACAAGAAAAAGTTAAAGGAGTTCATCATCACCAAGTCCTATTACATGAAATGTTACAGGGGTTTACTTAATAAAAGATCAAAACGCTCTGGCTGGTGTGGCTCAGTGGATTGAGTGCCAGCCTGAGAACCAAAGGGTCGCCGGTTTGATTCCCAGTCAGGGCACATGCCTGGGTTTTGGGTTGGGTCCCTGGTGGGGGGCACACAAGAGGTAACCACACACTGATGTTTCTCTCCCTCTCTTTCTCTCTCCCTTCCCCTCTATAAATAAATAAATCAAATCTTTAAAAAAAAAACAGATATGCAAATCAGTGGATCAGAACAGAGAGCTCAGAAATAAATCCTCACTTATGTGGTCAATTATTCGACCACGAGGAGGCAAGGATATGCAATGGGATAAACAGTCTCTTCAATTAGTGGCATTAGGAAACCTGGACAAGTACATGCAAGAGAAACGAAATTGGACCACTTTCTCACACCACATACAGTTCAAAATGGATTAAAGCCTTAAATGTAAGACCTGAAACCTTAAAAACCTACAAGAAAACAGGCAGTAAACTCTCTGACATGGCTCTTAACAATAACTTTTTCAATTCGTCTCCTCAGGCAAAGTCGACAAAGGAAAAAGTAAACAAATGGGACTACATCAAACTAAAAAGTTCTGCAGAGTCTGCAGAGTGAAGGAAACTATCAACAAAACAGCCTATTCAACAGGAGATGGTAGTTGTCAATAACACATCAGATAAGGGGTTATATCCAAAATATATGAGGACCTCAGACAACAAACATATAATCTGATTAAAAAACGGGCAGAGGCTCTGAAGAGAAATTTCACCAAAGCCGTACAAATGGCCAACACATGAAAAGATGCCCAGCATCACTAATCAGGGAAATTCAAATTAAAACCACAATGAGATAACACCTCACACGGGTCAGAAAGGCTATCAGCAATAAACCAACGAATAACAAGAGCTGGCGAGGAAGTGGAGAAAAGGGAACCCTCCTGCACTGTTGGTGCAAATGCAAGCAAGTACAGCCACTATGGAAAACAGCACAGCACTTCCTCAAAAAATTAAAAATAGAAGGTGCGGGGGAACAAAGAGGGAGGGTAAAGGGGGTCAAATATATGGTGGCGCAGGGAGATTAGACTTCACGTGGTGAGCACATGATGCATGATACAGACGATGTACACATGGAACTCAACGCTGGGTGGAAGGAGGCAGAAGAGGGGACAGGGGAGACAACGGTGACGGAACGAGACATAGTGTGGGGTGGTGAACACACAACATAAGGTAATTTATTATAAAATGGTATACCTAAAACCTATATAATTTTATTAACCAAGGTCACCTCAATAAATTCAATTTAAAAACAGATATATGCAACCCTATGTTCATTGCAGCATTACTGGTAATAGTCAAACTATGGAAGAAACCAAATGTCCATCAACAGACGGATGGGGATAAAGAAGATACGGTGTCCATATACACAAAGAAATATTATTCATCCATAAAAGAATAAAATCTTGCAATAACATGATGGACCTAGAGGGTATTTTACTATGTGAAATAAGTCAGGGAAAGACAAATACTGTATGATCTCACCTATATGGGGAACCTAAAAAACCCGGATGAATAAACAAAGCAGACCCATAGGTGTAAAGAGCAAGTGGATGGTTGTGGGGAGTTGGGGGTGGGGTGCAGTGGTAGAAGGATGGGAATAGAGAAAAAACACTACTAACCTCTGCCTGACTGAAATAAATAAATAACCTAAGTCAGGAACGAAAACGGGGACCTCACTGCAGTTTCTACTGACATTACCAAACCAATAAATACGTTATGAACAACTTCCATCAAACAATATCAATTTAAATAGTCTCATGAAATAAATTACTAGAGAAACCAAACTCACACAGAAGATAGGAATAATCCTACAATTAGTAAATAAATTTAATCCATAATTAGAAACCTTACCACAAAGAAAATTCCAGATGGCTTTGCTGGTATATTTTTCCCAAACATTTAAGGAAAAGATAATGCAAATCTTAAATAAAATATTCCAGAGATTTAACACATAATTACTAGATTTTCACTATCATTTTGTAAGGAATATAAATGTTAAATAACTATGCTATACACCTAAAACTCATATACCATTGTATGTCAATTATACTTTAATTAAAAAAAAATAAAAATATTCCAGAAAACATAATAAGAGGCCATGTCCCCTCCCTCAACTCCTTTTGGTAAGTATATTATAAGAGAGAAAAACTATAGGTCAAAGCCCCTTTTGAGCACAAAGGCAAAAATCTTGAACAAAATTTTAAAAACCCAATCCAGAAAATAAGCTCAGTGTGGTTTATTTCAGGAATGCAAAGTCACTTGTATATTTTTTAAAAAATCAATTAATATATTTCACATGATCAAAATTAAAAAGAAAAACCAAATGATCATCTTAATAGTTGGAAAAAAATGTGCTTTCAAATAATTCAACATTCATTCACGACAAGAATATTTGGCGAGCCTAGAAGTAAGGAGCTCTTCATTAATGTGATAAAGGGTACAGTATCTACAAAAAACCTGTAAGAACCCTATGATTGGTGAAGTAATTTCTCTGAGGTCCGGAATTAAGACAAAGAGACTAGCTAATACCACTTCTCTTTAACATTTTACTAAAGTCCTAGCCAGGGCAGTAAAGCAAGAAAAAGAAAGAAAAGCTACAAGGATTGGAAGGAAAGAAATAAAATTGTCACAATTCACAAAACATACTCAGAAATTTTCTAAATTGCAGTTCAATTATTAGCATTAGTACACAAACTTAGCAAGACTCCTGGATACAAAATCAATTTGAAAACATCAACTGCATTTCTACAACCACAACAAAAAGACAACTAAAAAAATTTTAAAGATGCCGTTTTAAAAAATCACATGAATAAGCCTAACACCAGATGTACAAGATCTCTGTGCAAAATGCTATGAAAACATGGAAGGAAGCGCTGACCAGTGTGGCTCAGTTCCTTGGGCGCTGTCCCAGAAAGCAAAAGGTTACTGGCTTGATTCCCGGGCAGGGCACATGCCTGGGTTATGGGTTAGGTCCCTGGGTGGGGTGCCTGTACTAACCAATACTTCTCTCCCTCTCTTTCTCCCTCCCTTCCCCTCTCTCTAAAAATACACAAATAAAATCCTTAAAAAACAACAACAAAACTCAAAAATACCTAAGGGCGTCTGATGTTGGGGGGAGAAGGCTGGAAACGGTGCTTCGTATTTCAGCATGGGACTGACTACCTTTACCTACAGTTCAGGTATCTTCCAAACTCATCATAAAACACGGTCAAACAATGAACAGCACACTGATAAACCAATATTTATTGTAACTCTAAGAGTCAGAGCAAGCTTCCTCGGAATCCAAAAGATGATAGGGGTCTCTCCCAGCATGCAGATGTGAATGGGAACGCTAAACCCCCAACTCAAGATAAGAGTTACTTCTGGAAAGGTAGGTTAATGGGACATGGGACAGCTTAAAGGCCTTTCTATTGTAAGGTTTTATTTCTGTCTGTATTTTTTCATTCTGTCAAAATGAAAGGCGAAGGCAAATATGGAAGTGCTAAAATTTAACAATATGGGGTGGTGAATATGATTTTCTTATATATTTACTATACTATGTTGGAAATATTCATAATTAAAGGGAGTAAAATAAAAGGTCCTATACTTTTTTTTTATTACTCTCATTTCTCCAGGTAAAATTTCTGCTTCAGTCTAAGCAAGTCATCTGTTTAGCACTCCAGAAACAAAGCAGAAAATATTCAAAAATACTTATGTTCTTTACCACCACCGCCACTAAATCCCAAGTTTTCTTCTTCTCTAGACCAAACATCTCCCTTATGGCTCATCCATGTTTCATGTACCCACTGTTTCATGTCAAATTTTCCATACACTTCACCGTTTCAGCCATTCTATTCTGGATGGTAATATCCCTCTCAACATGAAATGCCAAGATCCTGATACCTGCACTATGAGAGGTTCCTCGGTGTCTCGTTTGCACCACCGAATTTTAACTCCCGGGTAGAATACATTAGTTCTTCTCCTTTCCAGCAGGCCCAGCTATATAACCTCCCAAATGGAGAAGGCCCTTGTAGTAGCACTGGGCTGTAACCTTACCCAACATCCACAGTCCCCTTTGCCAACAGAACCCCACCCGGTCTAAGCGGATCACAGAGCGCCCCACCCCCATTCCCCTCTGGGTTGCCTAGAAGCACCCCGACACAATTCTGTCCAATAAGAGTTGAGGGGGTCTTGGGCTGCTGGGCTTTGAGCAAGGTTTGTTCGCTCCTGAAAGGAGATAAAAAAGAAAACAGTCTCTTCTCCCCCTGAACGCTATCCCATCAGCGCGTGTCCTCCTCAACGGCAACTGCGGTGTCGCAACCACGCGGATGTGGCTGAGGACGGCGGGCTGGGAGAGTTGTGCTGAGCTTTCAACCAACCAACCCTAAGGCGCCATACCCCAAACGCTGATTATCGTTCTTCTGGACCACAATCTTATCCCAGTCCTCTTGGTTACCGAATCAACCTCTTCCTAATGTCCTGTCCATCCACTAAGCCAGGGATTGCAAGCCTGGTTTTGGTAGCATTTTCGCTTCCAAATAACCCCATATCTTGATTTTTAGAAGACTCCCCTCTGGGAGTCATATTTTCTTTTTTTCTTGTTTTGCAGAACACAAAGATGAAACAAGCTCAGTATTTTTTAAAAAGAGCTTGCATATTACATTAAATGGCATTAAACGCTTTTAAAAAGCCACAGAGCCCTGACTGTGTAGCTCAGTTGATTAGAGCATCATCCTCATACACCAAGTTGCAGGTTCAGTCCTCCGTCAGGACACATACAAGAATTAACCAACGAATGCATACATAAGTGGAACAACAAATCCATGTTTCTCTTTCTCTCCCCTCTCCTCCCACTTTTCTATAGCTAAAATAAAAATAAATAAATAAAAATAATGAAAAGCCATAGAAAATGTAAAAACAAAATTCCTGTAATTACATTACATTCTTCAGAGATCTGTAGGAGCTTCTATGAAATTATCTCCTTTAAAAAAAAAAAGAATCCCAATCCTGTTTTCTGGTACTGGGAAAGACAGACAGATATGTATAAAAAAAAAAAAAAAAGAAATCTGCAACCAAAGGGGACACATTATGAAACATCCTGATGTAGACGAAAGGAAGTAAACAGACTGAGAATAGGAAAGATAGATTCCTCCCCTGGCCCAGCTGCAGGACTGTATACAGGTGGCCTCTCCGGATTCCCTTCTTAGGTGGGGACAAGGGCACCTACTTCACCAGACTGTCTGGGAACTTACATAAGACAGTGTACCCAAATGAGCGGTTGGGTTTTTTTTAGTTGTTGCTGGAGTGTTGTCTTGTTTTTCTCTACTTGCACAGAAGAATCACCTGGGGAGCATTTGAAAATGAGAATTCCCAGAGGTACTCAATGAGAATCTCTGGGGACAGGGCCTAGCAATCACGTGCAAGTGCATTCAGCAGAGCAAAAAGGACTACCATTATTTGTTTTTAAGTACTCTACTGTTTAGGATCTAACACCAGCAATGTGAATAACAAATGAAAACTCCCGTTTTAAAAATTAGATTACAGTTATAGTTAAAGGATTTTATCAAATAAAGACTTCATGGCACTTATATAAGGAAAGTCTCTTAGCAAAAATAATTATTAGTTATACTTGATAGAAAGGACCGGAACAATTTCTGTTCGAAGGGGCCTGCATGGTTCGCCCTCCACCACAGGCCATAAATCAAGGTGCACTACAGGAAATATAATTAAGCACTAGAGTAATCTAGTTGATCTCACTTTTTGAAAAAACTCATGAAAACTGGAGTGTGGGAGATTGCAAATTCTTTCTCAAAATGCCCCCTCCGTAGAGGCTACAGTTACCATACAAATATTTATCCCTACTTATTAATCACACGGGTAACTTTATTTCCTTTTAATAGTTCATTTTAGGACAATTCCAAATAATAATTGTTAGGTACCAGCTTCACTATGAAATATATGTCATTTTATAAAATGCTATGTACCTGACAGATCATGAAGGATATACACCACCAAAGCATTTACCGTGAGGCTTCCCAGGATAATATGACTTCGGGTTACTTTTCATTTCTTATGCTTACATATTTTTTTTAATTATTTGCTTATTTTTAGAGAGAGGGGAAGGGAGGGAGAAAGAGAGGGTGAGAAACACTGACAGGTTTCCTCTCGTGTGCCCCTAACTGGGGGCCTGGCCTACAAACCAGGCATGTGCCCTGACTGGGAATCGAACTAGCAACCTTTAGGTTTGCAGGACAACGCCCAACCAACTGAGCCACACCAGTCAGGGCTACATTTATTCTTACAATGAACAGCACTACCTGTATAATACTTACTCTGTTATTTTAAAAGGAAAATACAGAAGTCTGAATTCTGTAAGGGTATATAATGTAATTAAAGAATTTTGAAAAGTTTTTAAGTTCTTCCAAGGTCAACAACATCAGGTAAGTTTAAAAATCTGATTTTTATATTTGGAAAAAATTAATAACCCTTCCTATATTACTGCCAAAAATTCTAAAGCTCTTTAACTTGAAAAAATAACCATGTTTTCAAATGCTATAAAAGATATTATTGGGCCCTGGCTGGTGTGGCTCAGTGGACTGAGCGCCACCAGCCTGCAAACCCAAGGGTCACTGGTTTGATTTCCAGCCTGCATTGTGGGCCAGGTCCTCAGTTGGGGGCGTGCGAGAGGCAACCACACACTGATGTTTCTCTCCCTCTCTTTCTCCTTTCCTTCCCCTCTTTCTGAAAATAAATAAAATTAAAAAAAAAAAAAAAGAAGATATTATTGGGTCAACTGACAAACTGGAATAGAGACAGTATTTGATTTCATTAAAGTATTGTATCAATGTTAAATTTCTTAAATCAATAACTATTCTAAGGTTATGTATGACAATGTCATTGCTTCCTAAGGAACACACACTGAAGTTTTCAGGGGTAAAGGGGTATGATGTATGCAACTTAATCTCAAACAGTTCAGCAAAAAATGCATAACAGAATTAATGACAAAGCAAATGCTTAGTAGGGGGAATATTAACTAACAACTGGTGAATCTGGGCAAAGGGCACGAGAGTTGTTTGTACAATTTCTGCAGTTTTTTTGTAAGCTTAAAATTATTTCTAAATAAAATTTAATTAAAAAATCAATAGAGGAAAAAAATAAACATTTAAAGTTGTCCTAAGAAAACGCTTAAAAACATGCTGGATCAACTTCAAGCAAGAATTTATTGGGCGAAAAAATAGCAATATTTTAAATTCTACTAATAAAAGAGGCAGAACCAACTGCAAGCAAGACATTAAATTAGCAATCCAGTAGAAATATGTGCACCCTGGATGAAGTATTTTCTAGTAGCCACATTAAAAATTAAAAGAAACAAGTGAAACTAATTTTAATGTTTTACTTTGCCAATGTCTAAAATATTATCATTTCAATGGAATCAATGTAAAAATTATTCATGAGATAGGTTACATTTTTTTCACACTAAGTCTTCAAAATCTGGTGTGCATTTTACAATTATAGTACATCTCCACGCAGATGCTCATTTTTCAAACAAAATACCTGATGTGCATTTATGTTTCACAAAATGTAGTTAAAAAAGTAGGTTCACATAAGCAAGCTGTTTCAAACACAGTTAAAAGTTTTCCAATGACTGACTTGAGTATCAGTCTTTAGAAGTAAAAGTAGCCCTGATCAGTGTGGTGGAGTTTGTTGGGCACCGTCCAGCAAAGCAAAAAGTGGCCGCTCCTATTCGTCAGGGCACAGACCTGGGTTTCAGGTTCGCCCGAGTCGGGCACGTATGAGAGGCAACCAACTGCCGGATGTTTCCCTCTCCCGTCAGTGTTTCTCCCACTTCCTTTCTCCCTCCCTTCCCCTCTCTCTAAAAATAAGTAAAATCTTTAAAAAAAAAAAAAAAAAAGAGCCTGAAAACCTTCATTCTCAGGTCTAGGGGATAATATTATCTAAAAAGTAAAAGTAAGTGAAAAATACAGTGGAAAATTCATTCCTCAATCACACCATGCACAACTGCAAGGTCAGTGTCCACATGTGGCCGGCCATGCTATTGGCAAGCAGGTTTAGATGATGAAACAAATCCCTTCTACGAAAAGAGGACCTGATTGTTAAAACTTAGCTTATCATATTCATCAAAAGATTTCAAAGACAGTTATGCTAAAATAAGGGCTGATATTCCTATCAGATGCACTGGTATCTCTCCAAGTCATAATCAGACACCCCCCTACCACCACGCAGAAATATGCCAACACAAAGCCCGCTTTACCTTCTGTTGCAGGGGTCACACTTTGACTTCCCTGGAAATTGCCTATCAAATGGCCTACTTTCTTTCCAATGTGACATAAAGAACTCAAGGTCTGGCTCTCAGAAGCCTCAATGTCCACTTTATACAGTGCAGAGTTTCAGCACAAAAACGTCTGAGAATCCCAAATGGGATCATGCACACAACAGGATTTGTCCTGGATTTAAAAAAGGAAGTGAACCCTGAGTACAGAAGTGGTTTTTTCTTTTTAAACAGGTGTAAGAGATTAATTCAGTCAACACCAAGCAACACTAAAGATTCTCCAGTTAATAATTCTGTGCCAAGCAACTTGATCAGGGATTTGGCTACAATCCCTTTGGCTAATCTCAATAAAGACTGTCCCAAAGACATCCAGATTTAGGCCATTCTCATCTAAATTAAGGCTTAAGCAATCCTTTGCCTCACAACAAGTAAATAAAATCAAAATATACACATATGCATAAAATTCTGCCTGCTTGACAAAAGAAAAAACCATTTGAAAAATAATTTTGTGTGGGCAAAAATGTAGTTCTGAAGAACAGAAATTTTAAAAGAGCATTGAAAAATCACTTTAGGGAGCCAAACAATATGGTGGGTAACAACCTAAATTTAATACACAACTAATTCTGAAATTGTTAGTTCTCTCTTGAAGCAGGCATACCAGCGTTAATACTCTGCTTAAACTTGAAAGGAAAATACTCTTTAAAACGGATGAATCCTTCACAGTGAATTCACTAGTGTCTGAAGTTACTCATACCTCTGGGAAGTGAGGTAAAAAGTGTGAACAATGGCTTTTCTAAGCTTTAAGTTCTATATTCTATGCAAAATCCTTTTTCTCCTTCCCCTCCCAACCCACTGACCTAGCCTGCTTTCATGCGACATCATACCGGGGATCAAAGATATAAATCTAGCCATTGTGTGTAATCTAAAATAACTGTAATCTAAAGAATTTTTCCCCCTAAAGATTCATTTTTCCTAAAGCTTTCCCTAAAAGCTTCAAGCAGAATACAACAAACGTTTTCAGCTGTTCCATCTGAAAAAGTGCGTCCTGATTAGATTTATTTTACCGGTGGAAATACTTAAACATTCTGTACAACACATTCTAACTTGGGGTTTTTATTAGGAAGTCTGTCAACGCCTATGTAATCAAATCCAGTCTCACTTCTCTCTGAAATTAGCTAAATAGGCAGAAATCAACTGCAATCTTTAAAATAGTGAAGTAGGAAAAATACAAACGACACCACCAGAAACACCCATTGCAGCCCAACAGCTAAAGGGCCATTTCAAAAAGGCAGGTAAAAATAAAGTCCCTTGTCCCCGCACGAACGGAAAGCTTTCTGTGCGGCGGCGGTGTCCAGACACGCTGCAGAACCACATCGACCCCAGGGACTCTCGCCTGTTCCCGCGGCCTCAACTCCAGCGAATCGCCCATGAATCCAGGCCACATAACCATCTCGCAGCAGAAAGATGTTTACAGGGTTATCAGAACTACTTAAATTCTGGCACCAAAAAAAAGGAGGATTGCAGAAAAAGAGTTTTTACCTTGCCTACGCGAAGAAACCCACTCTTAAAAGGGAGCAACACGGCCGCCAGACAGGGGCTTTCCCTTCTTTCAACCAGACTCAGGCATAGAGCGCTAACAATTCCTCTCCAAGGCCTCCTCAACGCTGGCACGGTGGACCTCCCGGAGAGGGAGGCATTAGAGCAGGAAGCAGAGGGACACCCGCGGCCGGTGCAGGAGCGCTCCCACCGCGCAGCCCAGGCGCGCTCCCCCGGCACCCCAGCGCTTCCACGGGGCCAACCTAGGAAGCTGCATCCCACGACCGAGCCCACCTCGCCAACAAAGGATGCATAAGCCGCTTCCCGGGGGGGAAGCCCCCCACCGTCCGCGGGCAGCGCGCTGCCCCCACAGCCCGCGCAGCCTCGAGGTCCGCGTCTGCTGACCGAGGCTCGCATCGTCCGGAGGGAGGGCACGGTGGGCGTCTGGGCCGCGCAGGGTCCCCGGAGGAGGCGGAGGGGTCGCGGGCGGGATGAGGGCTGGGTGGGCCAAGGCGGTCCGCCGCCCCCCGCAGCCCCGATGCCTTTCATTTGGCCTCTGCGGCGGCCGAGGCAGCCCGACCTCCACGGCTGAGCACTGCACCAAGCAGGGGTTGGGGGGGGGGCGAGTGCCAGACTCACCGCACCGCCGGACCACCACCTCCCCGCGCGCGCGCGCCCCCAGACCACCCGCCCACAGGCCGCGCTCCCACGGCGGGTGGAAAACACTGCGCTTGGGCGTTCGTCCGCTCCCCACCTCGATGTAGCCGGCCAGCGCCGCGGCGGGTGCCGTGAGCCCGAGCAGGAGCAGGACCAGAAACCTGCCCGTGGCCGCGGCGGCCCGGGTCCCGGTGACCGCCATCCCTCGCCGGGTCGCTCAAGAGCTCGGCCTGAACCTCACACACAAGGATCGAGGACCTTCCCCACAACGACCCAGAAGCATCTGAAGCCAGTTCGCCGCCGCCCCGGGGGTTTTACACCAACCGGAACTGACTTCATAAAGCCACGCCCTCCTCCTCCACTGTCCAATGCCGGCCTGTAGAACCGCTCCAAGACCCTGCCTTTTGTTCAGCTCGCACCCAATCAGGGAACGAAAGAACCTGCACCTCCCGCCCTCTCCAGGGGCGCGCCAGGCCCCGCCCCCGTTCTCTGACAGCCCCTCCCCGCCCCGACTTGTGCGCGGGGGTGTGCGTGGGGTGGTCTCTGGGCCCACCTCAGCCCGCGTAGCAGCACGCGACGACCTCCAACACCCCACGCGGTTATTGGTCTGCGCAGCGCTGCTCAGTCCGCCCGCAGCCTCCCGATCCGGGCACGCCCCGCTCCCCCGCCCTTGCGGGGTATTTTTCAGATGCCTTTGGGTACCGCCCTCTTTTTGGTTCTATAAAATGGTTTTACAGAATTAAAAAAACAGGATAAAGTTTTCCCAGTCCTGGCTGGGTAACCGAAGGCCCTGCTCCGAAAGAGGGGAAGGGTAAAAGAGGCAGTTTCCTCCTCTCCGGACCCCTGCTCAAGGCGCGCCCCTTTCCAGCCCGGAGCCGGCTTCGCCCTTGCCTCGCCGCGGTCCTCGGTGGTGTTTTCCACGCTTGTGACCTCTGTTCCTTAGGCCTTATTCTTGCCCTTCCTTCCCAGGACTCTCTAGCCAGATTTAGCTGTCTCCTATGGAAACCAGTGGTGCAAGGACCACGTTCGACCTTAAACCCAGGTTCCCTTTCCTGTGTGATAGGAAAAGATCATGTTTCTTTCGGGGGGTTAAGATCGCTAGCGAGACAACTGCTGCTCTGTGCCTTCATGCTCCACTGCATATCCCCTTCAACTGGAAACACGTTCTGCTGCCCCTTTTCACAACGCGCACACCCTCCCCACGGCTTTGTTTGCTTTCAATAACTATGTGATTTATAGCCCGCCCTCTGTAGAGTCCTTGTTAGTCCCTTTAGGTTCAACCAAATAAAGAAAGAGCAGGGTCTCTATCCCAGAAAACAATGAAAAGGAAGAGACAGTGTCCATAGATTAAATAGAGTGGAGCAGTGAGAAGAACACTGGGTTTTCCAGCCTTATTGCTGACATGCGCAGTTCCTGGTGGCTACACAGGCTCTGCCCCATTCCCCCAAACACAACCCATACCTTTCTAGTATAGAACTTCCTAGGCCTGCAATGCCCACTCTCCAACCTTTTTACCTGTTGAAAGCATTTGCGTCCTTCCTCAGCTCAGTGGGATGTGTCATCATCACCTTTTGACTCCTCAGAGTGCCGTTTCCCATTATAGCTCTGCCCCGTTCCCTTAGTTATTTCCACTACTTGTCTCACCGCTGATAAGATTTCAGTAAGTCATACCGCAGGATGCCCTCACAGTGGAGACCTCGACACGTTTTACCAACAGGAATCCCCAATTTGGGGCGCAGTGAAAAAGGAAACTATTTCAGTGCAATATAGCTCAATGTTGCTACAGCATTGGTGGCACGGTGGACCTCCCGGAGAGAGGCAGCTCTTCGGCCAGGCCCGTCTTGAGCTGGGCAGCTCTGCTCCCCTTCACGGCTGCTGTGTTTGAGACTGCTCTAGCCCGCGTAACGGTCTCTAGTGCAAAGGGTAAGTGTGTTCCCAGAGCCACAGGGGAGCTGGCTCATGGAGACAGAAGTCCTTACCCCTGTTTCCATCCTCATGCAAGTGAGGACTCCAAGTCCTCAATGTATGACTGGTTCCAAAGGCACTGTCCGGACTGGTCAGACTAGAGACATTTTGATTGGTTGAAGCTGCGCAGCTCCAAGTGGTTGGGGAAAGCCTCAGTGCTATTGGTTGAAGTAGGATTCCGTCCTTTATAAGGGATGGCTCAGCTGACAGAAACACAGTGCAGGCAGTTCAGCACAGAGGCAAGTAGTTTAGTGCAGGCTTCTCCCTGAAGTGCAGTTGGTGTGAGATACCCCAGTATAGACATGGCTGTTAGGCTCTGTTTTGTTTGTTTTTGTTTTTTAAATTGGAGCCCAGTTAACCACTAGGAGCCCTTCTTAGTAGGTATCTTCTTTCTCAGGGTGCTCACAAGGACACCAGTTATGCTGGCTGGGTTCTCATCCTAGTATTGTTGCTCTGAACTTGAGAGTGTCCTCCCCCAAGTTCATGTATGTTGAAGCCCTAACCCCACTGTGATGATGGTGTTTGGAGATAGGGTCTTTGGGAGGTCATTAGCATTAGATAAGGTCCTGAGGGTAAGGCCCTCACGATGACATTTGTATAAGAAGACACCAGAGAGCTTGCTCCTTTCTCTCACCCTTCCTGGTACCCTCTTCCACATGAGGACATTGAGAGAAGATCATCAATGAATCGTGATCTTGGACTTCCCTGCCTGCAGAACTGTGGGAAGTAAATTCTTGTGGTTTAAGCCACCCACTCGGTAGTAATTTATTATGGCAACCGGAGCTGACTAGTACAGCTGCATAGCTTTGGGCAAGCCAAGCCCTTCATCATTTGGCCCTTCTCTGTCAAGTGTGAATATTAAAAAACCTGCCTCACTTCACTCATTTGTGTAATTCCATGACAACTGAATGTATGATAGTGGACATCATGAAGACACTGAGGGGTGAACGGAGGGTGCAGCGACAGGTTGCCAAGTACAAGTGCTTCTAGGAAAGTACGCGTGGAGCCTTGACCAGTGTGACTCAGTGGGGTGGGTGTTGTCCAGCAAAGGGAAAGGTCACCGGTTCAGTTCCCGGTGGGGGCGCATGCCTGGGTTGCAGGCTGGTCCAACTGCTCTTTCTCTTCGTTCTTCTCTCCCTCCTTTCCCCTCTCTCTAATAATAAATAAATAAAATCTTCAAAAAAAGAAAAGAAAGTCTGTGTGGAGACAGTACCACGTGACCGCCCGTGGCATTGTTCTGTTGTGGAGCCCTGGGTGGGTCTTGTAGTCCCTCCAGGACCTGTTTCCCTGCCCACAAAATCAGGGACTTGAACTCAGGGATCTCTGAATGCCTATGAATCTAAATGCTGAGAGAAAAAGAAAGTGAAATTATCTGAGTTCCGAGCAGCGGCCCCAATATATTCGTACTTTTGGGACTGTCTATTCAAGACTGAGCTCTAATATCATGGCATGGGACAAGGAAGTATGGAAGAGGATGTAAGGAGTTTTCAATCTAAAATTAGTTAGGTCATAAAAGAAGTTTTTTGCATGTTTAGGTCACTAAAGAATCATTAATAGGAGTTTATTGCCTGATTTTTCAATGTTCTTGATTTTTCGATATTACCCTCTTTTTATTAAATGACACTGAGAGGCCCACACCTGGTCTTGCAATTCTCACACAATCATTTTTCATGCTAAATATGCTCATATCAGCTACCAAGTCATTTGAAGAGTACTGCGTTTTCATTTCATCACCCTTTGTGCACGAAACTAAAAAAGTCCTAAGATAACCTCCTGTTTCTCTCTGTCTCCTTAGAAATCAGCCTTTCTCCTAAGAGTTCTCCTCCATGCACACTTAAGATTGTTGGGAAAAAGAGTAAAGCTTATGTCCCTCGACGTACACTTACATGAGCAGCACTCACTCACTCCTTTTTTTTTTTTTAAAGATTTTATTTAGCCTGGCTGGTGTAGCTCAGTGGGCTGAGCGCCGGCTACAAACCAAAGGGTCACCAGTTTGATTCCCAGTCAGGGCACATGCCTGGGTTGCAGGCCAGGTCCCCAGTAGGGGGCGTGCAAGAGGCAACCACACATTGGTGTTTCTCTCCCTCTCTTTCTCCTTCCCTTCCCCTCTCTTTGAAAATAAATAAATTAAAAATAAATAAATAAAAAGATTTTATTTATTTTTAGAGAGGGGAAGGGAGGGAAAAAGAAAGGGAGAGAAACATCAATGTGTGGTTGCCTCTCAAGCCCCCTCCCCCTCTGGGGACCTGGCCCGCAACCCAGGCATGTGCCCTGACTGGGAATCAAACAGGCAGCTCTCTGGTTCGCAGTCCGGCGCTCAATCCACTGAGCTGCATCAGCCAGGTAAGGTCATGATTTTAAAACTTAAAAATTGGATACAATGTGATTTCTTTTGACAACTCGCTACATTGCCTTTGTTTTTCTCACTACAAATCAGAATGGTGAACACTTTCTAATGGAACGGTCCTGGTCTAACACAGGTGTTGGAACATTGCACTATGGGAAATACATATAAATGGTTATAAGACTTGGCCATGGCCTATAACTGGTAGTCTTTAGCTGTGCCATATCCAGACTGAGTTGGTGCATTCCTTGGTGCTCTCCAAAGCATTCTGTGCCTGCCTCTCACACACTATTTGTAAAATAAATATTATTAATTTCTTTACTGTCTCCTTAATCACACTGTGAGTCCCTTGAGGGAAGGAGCCTTTTTTTTTTTTTTTTTTTTTCCATTTCTGTCTCTTCGAGTCTGGCAGAGTGGTTGTACTTAATAGGCATTCAAAAAATATTTGCTGAATGAACACATAACTAAATGAGCTTTACAGTCTGGCAGAGAAGATAAAACTTGTACATGTGTAAGTAGAGTACTAGGTAGAAAGTCACAAATGGCCCAAGGGGAAACTGCCAACATTTTTTATTGAATTAGCGGGGAGACATTGGTTAATAAGAACTGCCTACATTTTTTAGGGACTGAAGAGGAGCAGGGAGATGGGTACCCCTGGCTGAGGACATCAGGCAAGGGTGTCAGAGGAGATTACATTGGAGGTCTCCTGGGAATACACACAGGATGTGCATACACAGCTCCAGGAGAGGACAAGAAGCAGGGCAGAGCAATGTTAGCAACGGCACAAAGAGAAAAGGTGGGTATGTCACTTAACTGGAGCCCAGTGCAATAAATAGCAAAAGGTAGAATGGTAGGTAGTCTCACTGCCTGAAAGATACTGCGGAGCCATAGAAATCTTTGGACAAAGACATAACCAGAATCAATTTGCCGTGTGACAAAAACTAATTGAATGTGACAGCCATAGGAGGAACAGGGTAGAGCCTAGAGGAAGGAGGCAAACCAGGAGCCTCTTGTGACATTGGGGACAGAATAAATATGGGCAGAACTAAGAGAGGTGCAGCAGGGATTGGAGAGGAGACAGGTGCAGAAGGGAAGTCATCCGCCCCAGGAGTCAATGAAAGAGAAGGGGAGGAGGAATAAAGAAGACTTCACGTACTCAGACACGGTGCCTGGGAGAATGTGACGGTGACAATGCCACCGGCAGAACTGAGGAGACTGTGGGGACGGGAGGAGAGCTGAGATGATGAAATGCCAGCGATGTTTCCAGTATGAGAGGCATAGTCATTACTTTGGGAAAAAACTCAGAGAGGTGGACATTCGAATGTGGGGAGTTACCTACACAAAAATTATTCGTTAAGTCCATGAGATAGGCAATGGGGCAGCAACTAGAGGAGTAGAAGGAAACCCAAAGGGTACGCTCTCCTTCTATTTAAGTAATGTTTATCGCCACAGCATCAAAAGCCAGAAAAGGCCAAGTTGGATGAGGACCGAGGAAGGAACACTGAACTGGGAGACCGTTGAACTTGGTCATTGGTCCTGTTTCTTTGTAAGGATAAAAGCTACTTGCAGAAAGTAAAGGCGTAAGCGGCTCGTGAAGAAGAGCTAGCACATTGGAAACCTCTTCCAAGAGGTTTCCCGTTGAAAGAGCAAACTGGTGGAGTCCTCCGTGGGCTGTGGGTGGAGAGTTTTGTTGCTGCTGTTCATCATTGATAAGAAGACCCTGGGGCCAAGGGAGAAACCGAAAATTCGAAAAGAGACCATGGAGACTTGTAAGAAGTTTTATCTTCATTTTGCAGATAGCACACTGAGGCTCAGACAGGTTAAATAATTTGCCCACAGCCAAAGCCCAGGAACTAGCAGAGAAGGAAATTGAATCGTGGTTTGTATAACTTCAGAGACTGAAGATCTTTCTGCTCACCTCGTGCTAGCCAACTCCCTACCGGATATCAGAAAATACTAATCTAAACAGGCCCTCGGTGGTAGAGTTATGGAAAAGGTATCCATGACTGGCCATTTCTTTTGCTTGCATTTTAATGTAGCCTTGTGATGTTCTTTAAAATCACACTTCCGTTAATAAACAGGGAAGCCACTCTATAGCAATGTGACTAAGGAGTTAGAAAGTCACCTAGCTGTCCCATCCTGCCTGGAAGGCTTCTGTTTCCCTGTCACCGATGTTGAATAGGTGAAATCGGCTTCTCAGAGGGACTGTGGGCTTGAAGCAGAACAGGTTTAAACCTAACTTGATTTATATCTTTACCACAAGACTAGGCAATTAAAATTTAAATATTTGAATGTCTAAAGTTTTTTTATACCCTCCCACTGGTCTAGACTAAAACAAGGATCTGGTTTG
>PVJI01012367.1:0-31167 GCA_004026765.1 Micronycteris hirsuta | reverse complement strand
TTCAAAAACCTTAGTGTGGGGCCCTGGCTGGTGTGGCTCAGTGGACTGAGTGCCGGACTGCAAAGCAAAAGGACTCCAGTTCCATTCCCAGTCGGGGCACGTACCCGGGTTGCAGGCCAGGTTCCCAGTAGGGGGCGTGCGAGGGGCAACCACAGATTGATGCTTCCCTCCCTCTATTTCTCTCTCCCTTCCCCTCTCTCTAAAAGTAAATAAATAAAATCTTTTTAAAAACTCCTTAGTGTGGGGAACTCCTTGCATTAAAACATCAAAACATCTTATTGTTGGTGATTTTGTAACCGAAAGCAGATCTGGGTGCCTGCTGCTGGGAAAGCCAATACTCAAGAGGCAGGTGCTGATGTAAAGGAAAGTGGTTTATGCCAGGTGCCAGCCACCTGGAAGATGGGGACTCTTGTCACAAAGCCCATCTCCACCTCTCAGTGGAGGCAGAGGTTTTTATAAGGAGGGAGAGAGGAACAAAGAGACTGAGGGAGGGGGTTGAAAAGTTCTCCACGTGAAGAGGAGCACAGTGCATTCTGAAAATGCAAGCGATGGTTCAGTGTGCGTCATCCCGGTTTAGTCATCCTGGCTTCACGTCACCCTGGCTTCACGTCAGCCTGGTTTTACATCATCCTGACTCCATGGATGAAGGTCGGCAAATCTCCTTGAGCTGGGATGCCTGAAGGTCAGAGTCAGTATCTTGTGAAGCTAGTTCCTAGGATTCCTACACAAACATGCTGTTTTTCTACAAGCTACATATTCGTCAGAGTCTGCACTTACAGAAACAAGGTCAAAAGAATGGCAGTATGGATTCAAATTCCCCACTGTTATAATTTCTACATGGTACTCGCTTTTCAAAAAAGCAGATGTGAGATTACGCAGCTCGAGAAGCCCCAAATCAAAAAGTTTGAAGACATTTGGGTCATCCTTCTACCCTATGCAGATGTTCTTTCTGTGATATCCGTAATGGAAGGCTGGGGAAACTCACAGCTCTCTGGCTACAAGTTTTGTTCTTTTATCGAGCTGATCTTCATCACATATTTGCAGACGCCTGTCATATCCCACTCTGCCCTCCTCATCCTCAGTCTTTTCTTTAATGTAAACAGACTCATTTCTATCATCGTTTTTCCTGTCACATTGTTTCTAGACTTTCTGTGTGCCTCTGTATACATGGCAATTTACCAACCAGCCTCTGAAAATGTGGATTCCAAAAGTGAGCCCATGATCTCACATGCTATATGAAGTATATAATGGTCTTTTTCTGGACAGTGTATATTTTGTTAATACAACCTAACACTCCTTGATGAGACATCAATGCCAAAGTCACATAATTCGTTCAACAGGTATTTATTAAGCACCTACAGCATGCCATGTGTTTTATTTGAGATACAAAGTGAAATAAGATATGCTTCTTGTTCTCAATTTGCTGAATAAATAAAGACTCTTTGCCCAATGTTAAAAGTGTCACGATAACAGGGAAAACTTCCTGAAGGAGAAGACACTTTATCTGAGTTTGACGATATGGGAGTCACATGTGCACAGAAAGTGACTGTGGTTACCAGGTGTCAGCCAAGCGGAGGCATCAGTCTCGGTGTGGACAGGACAGCAGGAAGCGCCACGAACCCACATGGAAATGACGGAGAAAAGAGAGAGCGTGAGAAACAAGGGCGCCCAGCAACAGATTTTGAACTTCACCTTGACAGCTGTGGGGAAGCACTACATGATGGTCAGGTTTGCACTGAGGAAGCTCACTCCGTTGTCAGGAGGACAGAGCAGGGATGGGCCAGACCAGGAGACTACTAAAACACTAAGTGAGCGCCTGAAACTGGGCAGAGGATGAAGAAACGCAGAGGAGAGTGACAGAGGGGTTAGAAACTGCCCCACTCGAAGACCTGAGGGACACGGAAGAAATAAATGCGCACTGGGGAGAGGGCAGGGCATGGGAGCAGATGACACAGTGGTTAAAGGAGGGGCTTCAACCCTGGCCGGTGTGGCTCAGCGGGTTGGGTGTTAGTCCCGCAAAGCAAGAGGTTACCATTTTGATTCCCGACCAGGGCACATTTCTGGGTCATGTATAGGAGAGGCAACTGATTCATGTTTCTCTTCCTCTCTTTTTACCTCCCTACCCTCCTTTCTAAAAATAAAAAATAAAATTTCCTTTAAAAAAAAGGCATGGACTTCAGATTCCAATGGATTTCAGAATTTGGATCCCTTCTCTCAAATTTCTGGTTGCGTGACTTTAAATGATTTAATCTCATCAAACATCAGCATTCTCCTTGCAAAATAAGTTATCTCATTTTTAGTGGGATCTTATAGAGACTAAATGGAACAGTGGACAAAGCTCTTACGTGTTTGGCCCAGCATGGAGCACATAATACGTGCCCGATACGGGGCGGCAGGCAATTGTGGTTGGTTGTTTATGGTGGTGGTGGTTACGCTGGTGCAATTCAGCGAAAGAGAGAACTCAGGGAGAGAAGTAAGTTTGGGGAAGAGATGATATTACAACAAGAGCTCATATTTGTATAGTGCTTTCCAATTTTCAAATTTCTTTTGTATCTGTCATCTCATTTCGTGTCCAGAAGAACCCTATCACTTTCACTTATTTCATTTCTAGGACTCCATTCTAGGAAAATAATACAAAATGTGAATAAATAATGAAAAATGCTCATGAGATTTGGTAAATTTTTAAAAAGCAGAATGCAAAATTGTACATATAAAATAACTTGAATTGCACATGTAAAAGTAGCCTTGGGGGAGAAAAACCAACATATGGATGTTTTTCTGGATAGCTGGATTGTAAATAATTGTTTTATTCTTCTAAATATAGTTCCGTGTTTTTCAACCTTTCTAAAACAGATATGTATTACTTTCATAATGGAGGGAGGAATGGTACACTCCTCTCTCTCTCTCATGTTTTGTCTTATTAACAATGCCTTGTTAAGTAGAGGTCAGTCATTATTATCTTCATGTTACAATACTCATCCTGGCACTTCCATTGATGATAATTATAACTAACACTTACATAGTACTCACTATGCTTGGTACTATGTAAGTGCTATGCATGGTAAGTACCAAGCATTGTCTTGAGCATCTTAATAGATATTCAGTTTAGATATGAGTTTAGAATTTATTAGAATTGTTTTATTTTTATGCATTTGGCTATAAGTAACAGAAATGTCTACTGAAACTGGCTTAAACAAAAATAGTATTTATTGGGTTCCATAACTGGAAAAATCTAGAGGTGAAGGGGCAGAGAGCAGGCCTGGTTCCCGGGAGGAGCTGAGCTCAGGGCTCTGGGATTAGCTTCATCCTCCTAGTGTGGCAGCTTCATCCCCAGGCTGACGATGAGTCATCCACAGCGGTTTTGGGTCCTGTGCTAAATCAGCACAGGAAATTGTCCCAAAGAAAAGATAGCTCCTGCCCCAGCCTTCCAAACAGGAGTCCTGAGATTCTCGAATTGAACAACTTAAGTCACGTACACACTCCTGAGTCAGTAACTGGGATGTGGTGTGGGAGGAGGGGAAAAATATGACCTCCCAAGGACCTGGAGGTGGGAGCAGCGTTGGCGGAGGGGTGATAAGCAAATGAGATCAAATAAGAAGGAAGAATTGGGAAAAGGATATTAGGTAGGAAACAGACAACATCAACGACTATATTTCTCAACATTCAGTTTAGTTTGGATCTTATTGCCAGGTTAGCCACAAATTTCATTGCTCCTCCTTCCCAAATGTCCTTCCTGGGATTCCTTATTTTGGTTCTCTATTTGTTATGCAGTGAATCATTAAACATATGTTGATTAGGTAGTCTATGAAACCACTCAGATTTAAAATAGTTGAGAACCTTGGAGTTGAAGATAAGATGTAGAACAAGCTGCCCTGGCTGGTGTAGCTCAGTGGATTGAATATGGGCTGCGAACCAAAGGGTCGCTGGTTGATTCCCAGTCAGGGCACATGCCTGGGTTGCAGGCCAGGTCCCCAGTGGGGACCAAGTGAGAGGCAACCACACATTGATGTTTCCCTCTCTTTCTCCCTCACTTTCCCTCTCTAAAAATAAATAAATAAAATCTTAAAAAAAAAAAAGATGTAGAACAAGCTAGTAGGTCATATTCTTCTTCTTTGACTTATATTGGCAATGCCATTCATTTGTTTGTTTGTTGTTTCAATTAAGAAATGGCAGAGTGGGTGGAGCTGAGTCAGAAGGGTTTCATCAAGGTCTATTTCTGGTTTTTTGTTTGCTTTTGTTTTTTTTTAATATAACAGCTTTATTGAGATGTAGTTTACGTACGCTACAATTCACTGATTTAAAGTGTACAACTCAACCGTTTTTAGTATATTCACAGAGTTGTGCAACTATTATCACAATCACCTTTAGAACATTTTCATTTCACCAAAAAGATACCCCAACTCCATCGGTAGTCACTCCCCATTCCCCCAACACCCCTCCCCCAAGCCTTGGGCAACCACTTACTTTTTGTATCTATAGAATTGCCTCGCCTAGGCATTCCATATAAAATAGAATCATAAAATACATGGTCTTTTGTGATGGGATTCTTTCATTAAGCGTAATATTTTCAAGGTTCAACTGTCTTACACTGTGTATTAGTACTTTCTTCCTTTGTATTGCCAAATAACACTTCGCTATATATGTATACCACATCTCATTTATTTGTCCATTTGGCTATTACAAACAATGATTTATGGACATGTGTACACATTTTTATGTGTGCACGTTTTTATTTATCTTGGGTATATACCTAAAAATAGAATTTCTGGGCCACATAGTAGCCCTCTGTTTTACCAGTGAGAAATTTGACCTTATCAGAACCCTTAAAATACAATACTATCTTAAGGTAACCAAACTTATGGTAACCAAACTCAAAAGAGTTTGCCACATAGAACTAAAAGATAACACACCAATTGCCAATGGGGTTACAGATTTCAGGAGACTGAATAATCATATTAGCTATTTGGGGAACCGTTTTCCATATCACAGTACATGAGAAACTAAAAATTACTTCATTTCATTTTTACTTTAATACTAACAGTAGCTCACCGAGGCTTAGAGAGATCAGATTATTTGTTCTATATTACCTAGAAATTAGGTGGAAACAATAAGATTTGAGCCCAGGTCTGCCTCTTTCCAGAACTGTCTCTCTGAAGCACTAGCCTAGCTACATACTGCCTAAGCACCACCAAATATTTCCCTGTCCATTTGTTGGAAACAGGGATTCCCCATATTTTCCCCCACAACGCTATCCCTTCTGCAGGGGACTCATTGAAATAAGTGTATGCTAACTCTCAGAAGCTTTCCTCTCAGAAGGTGACCTGGTATCTAAATTCTAGAGGCGCTTTAATGTGGTTCTCTTTCGATGAGAAGTTGCTCCTGGTCACATTTTTCTGGCACACCTCCTGAAAAGCACAGTCAGCAGCATTCAGAGCAGCGCCTGGATGCCTGCCCTGCGGGGACGTTGGATGATGTCTGTACTATTTTGAGATAAAAAGAGCTCTGCATCCAGCAGTCCAGAAACGTATTCTAAATCGGCTTTTGAATCCCCTGTTACGTTTTACACGGTGAAAGCTGCTTGAAGATTTGCGTTGTCTCCTGATATGCTATAGTAGACCCGGTCCGCTCCTTTTTTGGATGGGTTGCAGACCAGACAAGGAGCTATTCGCCTAGTGGTGACTAACCCCACTGTCATGCCTTCAGAGGTTGCTAATCTCGGAATGACCAGATTTGCTGCAGATCTTTTCAGAAAACCAGGCTGGTACCATCTGCACTTTGCTGGTAGTCACACACTAAATTACATAGCCAGGCTAAAATAGAATGGAATGAAGATTCACTTGGGTTTTGTTAAATTCGTTAGATGCGACAATGGCATTGTGGTTATGTGAGAAGTGTTTTTTCCCTTTGACATGCATGCTAAAAAGTATCCAGGGGTGAAACTGAAGAATAAGAGGTTGTCTCTAAATGAAAAACCTGTAGAAAGCAGACAGAATTGAATGCTGTACTTGATACACATAACGTTGACCTTTGAACAGCATGGGGGTTTAGGACACCAACCCCTGTGCAGTTGAAAATCCACATGTAACCTTTGACTCCCCAAAAACTTAACTGCTGATAGCCTACTGTTGACCAGAAGCCTTCCTGATAATGTAAACAGTCGATGGACACATATTTTGTATGCCATATGTATTATATACTGTATTCTCACAATAAAGTAAGCTAGAGAAAATGTTATTAAGAAAATTGTAAGAAAGAAAAAAATACATTACAGTGTTTGTTGAAAAAATCCACATCTAAGTGGACACTTGTAGTCCCAAACCGTGTTGTTCAGGAGCCAACTGAGTTTGACCGTGTGTGCTGTCTTTCAGATCTGCTGGATGTGTTTACGCTGAAGCGCACACAGAACAGCGAAGATAAATGATAAGGCAAATGTATCAACTGATATGTGTGGTGAGGGTAAATGATACTTGAATACTAGAAGATCAAGTTAACATCCCCAAATAAAAAGGCCATAACAGTTTCAAGTTGTAAAGCTGATCTATGGGGCAATAACCCATCCCTGCAAGGGGAGTTATATTCTTGTGGAGATTGTTTTTAATCTTTTGCTCCTGGTTGCTACCCTAGATAGATGAAGGTTGAAGCTTTCAGGATCTATGAGGTTGAATTATCGGTGATAAGGGATGGAGATAAGTCTAAGGAATCATGCCTTCAACACTAGGTTTTCTAGCCCTGACTGGTGTGGATCAGTGGGTTGGGTGTCATCCTGCAGACTGAAAGGTTGTCAGTTCGATTCCTGGTCAGGGCACATGCCTAAGTTGCAGGCCAGATTCCAGGTTGGGGTGTGCAAGAGGCAACCATTCAATGTTTCTCTCCCTCCCTCCCTCCCTCCCCTTCTCTAAAAAAGAATAAATAAAATCTTTAAAAAAAAACAATAGGTTTTCTATATAATTCTTCATCATGTCATTTTGCTTAGTTTTTATGAAAAATCTTTGGGTGTTCAGTCTTGAGTTCTGCTTTTTCTACCACTCAGCTCTGTCCTAAGTCGATTCCGATTTGAGTTCAGAGGTGTCTGATGAAAACCAGGGAAGGTGAGCTCTCCACTGTCCGTCTACTTCATGTCATCCTGGACCTCCTAGATCCTCAAACTGCTAACCCCCTTTTAGCCACTCCCTTGAGGAAATGCAAGGACATTTTTTAAAATTAATTTATTGTTGTTCAGACATTTTTTTTTAAAGTCAGTTTATCTCTGCTTGAGAAATTCTGCCAAGAGGAGATTGGAAACGGAGAAAAGGAAAGAAAGGAACAGGTAAGATGTCAGGAAAACCAGGATGAGACAACTCATTAAAATGAACTTTTGAAGTTGTCTATGGTCTTCCATTATTTCAGTTCCATTTCTTATAAAAAACCGATGTTGTTTTGTTTTAAAGATTTTATTTATTTATTTTCAGAGACAAGGGAAGGGGGGGGGAGAAAGAAAGAGAGGGAGAGAAACATCACTGTGTGGTTGCCTCTTGATCCGCAACCCAGGCATGTGCCCTGACTGGGAATCGAACCAGTGACCCTTTGGTTGGCAGGCAGGTACTCAATCCACTGAGCCACACCAGCCAGGGCAAAAAAAACTGATGTTGTTTTTAAAATTAAAAGAAAAAAACTGATGTAGTACCATTTGGGTCGTGTATACTTAGTAAATACCTCAAAATTTCCTTCAAGTTAGAAGCTATTTCTGCCTGCTGCTATCACTTTGAATCATTGAGCATTATTAACATTAAGGGAAGCTGGACATTCTCAAGCAATTGCTAACACTTTAAACACGAACAGGCTATAGCTACCAAATTCCTGGGCTAATGGTATTCCATATTTGCATGGTGATTGTATTTTCTGAAGCTAAAACTGAGACATATAATCAGATAATGAGATGAAATATTTTACTTATTTATTGATTTTAGAGAGAGGGGAAGGAACAGGGAGAAAGGGAGGGAGAAATATCAACATGAGAGAGAAACCTCAGTCCGTTCCCTCCCGTATGCACCCTGATCGGGTAACAAACCCTGACCAGCTACCAAACCTGCAACCTAGTTACGTACCCTGATCTGGAATCGGACCGCAAACTTTCAGCTTACAGAACGACTCTCCAACCAGCTAAGCCACACCAGCCAGGGCTGAGCTGAAATACTTAGAATCAGAACATTTAGCCTCCATACGTACTTGACAATTAGAACATTCTTTTCCCATTCTACCCCTGTTCACACTGCTTTCCTTGCTGTGCATGTACCACCTGGCCTGTAATCAAAGCTTCCCATTCACACAGCGATGCAAACAGAGAAGACGTGTGAAAGAGGGGGAATGTGTAAAAATAAATAGCAGTAATATAAACCGGAAATTATGGTGCCTCGCTATTTCACATTCTTCAGCGATGTTAGGTCATTATTTTTAATAAGTTTTATTTTGTAGAACAGTTGTTAGGCCATTTTTAAAGACCGATTTACAATTCTGGCAGATCTGATTTGCAAGAACAAAAGAGTGAAAAACAATCCTGTTATATTCAGCACTGGGAAGATTATTTTTAGGTATTGTGGGCAATTTTGGTTTCTCTAATTGAAGAGAGATGTGCACAACTTGGAAATAGTCCCAAAAAAATCAACGAAATCATTGAGAGGCTAGAAAATGAGCCATATGGAATTTATCTTCCAGATATACTCACAAATGGGAAATAGTGAATGTGCAAATTTATTCATTACAGCATTCTTTATAATGACAAAAGATTGGAATGCACCTAGAAGTTCATTAAGATGATACTGGTTCAATGAATTAAGGACAGCTATACAATGGAATTTACTAAAGCTCTAAAAATAGATTGAAGAAACTCTGTATATTAGGTTAGGGAAACATCTCCAAGATATATTGTTAACTGAAACAAGTTCAGAATAGTATATGGAGTATGCTCACATCATGTAAAAAAGCAGAACAAATAATAGTATATACTTATATCTGTTTGTGTGTGCATAAAAATCATCTCTGGAAGTATACACAAGAACTCAGTGAGGGTGATTACTTATAAAAAGTAGGTGGGAATTGGAATGAATGGGTGATGGAGAAGCAAAGAAACTTTTTATATTATAGCTTTTTATACTTTTTGATTCTCGCAAATGTGTTACTTATTTAAAAACTGAAATAGATTATTCAAAATGAATAGCAAAAATGAAAAGATCCCTGGCTGGGCTGGGTAGCTCAGTTGGTTAGAGCATCATCTCGATATGCCAAGGTTGTGGGTTCATTACCCAGTGAGGGTAAATACAAGAATTAACAAATGAATTTATAAATAAGTGAAACAAATCAATGTTTCTCTCACTCTCTCTCTCTTTTTCTCTCTCTTCTTTCCTCTCTCTCTAAAAAAAATAAATAAAAACTTTTCAAAAAAATGAAAAGAAACAATATGAAGAATCATGAGAGGAATGAGGTATCTACATTTCTGAAGAAACTCATCTAAATGCCTTGATAATCGTCATAAATTGCCACAGTTAATTCCATTGCAAAGACAACAAGGAATAAATCGATTGTACCATAATATAGTTCACTCATGATTCAAAGACATGGTCCTAATTTACAGAAGAGAAGATTGAATTAGTAACTGAGTTTTTCGAAATGACAAAGATTAATCAAAGAATAATACAATTCACTATTCTCCGGACCCAGGAATGTTGGTAAAGCACTTTCTAGTTTGCAAACTGCCTTTACAGATATCATCTCATTTGACTCATCTTTACAAAAACTTGATGTGGTATATAGGACAGAAATGTCTATTTTTCATTTTCCAAATACAAATGAGAAATAGAAAAAGCAAAGATGAACCCTTGCAGGTGGTCTCGACCAAGAGGAAAGGATACCTACGAGGGGAACGACCTCGGGAAATGAGGAACGTATGAACACCGGGCTTGCTGTCACTGGCCCCTCAGAAGTACTCATAGCTTTCAAATCATCTACCTCTGCTTCTTGCCCAGATTTTTCAATGAATATTATTTTGTTCTGGTTCAGAGAGTTAGCTGAATTTCTGACTCATCTTAGTCTTCATAATAAAAGGCATAGAAAACCTTTTTATGTGCCATCCATTCCATCTTAAATTTCAGTGTAAGAATCACAGACGAGAACTTGTGAGAACGCAGACTCCTGGCACCTCTCTCCAAAGGTTCTGAGCCTGGAGTCTGGAATCTGGGTCTTAGGCGGAGCCTAGGAAAATGCTCTTTCATAAGCACAAGGCTATACGTACACAGGTGGTCTGAGCATTGCCTAAATAACCTGCTCAACCACAAGTGGGATTACTTGTCACTAGTAACTCCGGGCTGATGAAAACCTCAGATCCTCTTTCCAAGCTCATTACTGTTTACTTCAAAGAGGCAAAGGCGGGGAGTGGGAAAGTGAGGATTAGCCTCCGGGGAACTGAAACAGAGGCAGTGGAGACAACACAACACAGAGTGCTCTCCTTGCCTGGCACTCAAGAAAGACTCACAGAACTGAAGGAAAACTCACTGGGTTAATTTCCTTTGCTTCCGAAAATCCAAAAGTAGGAGCCTGAACTCACCTTGGATATCTGAACAAGCTGCCATTTGTTTCTAAGGGAAATGGTAAGTGTTGACCATGTCTATTAAAGACCTAAGTGGTTTGAGACTCAGTTGCCCTAGCAACCACCTCCCCACCTGAGGCAGTGTGAGACCTGGTAGGGCACATCGACTTACAGGCCCCAAATCCACCTGGGAAGGGGGACCGAAGACAACAGAGGCTCCCTGTGGAGGACCCTTGTGTACATGACTTCCTCCCACCCCATCTTGGTGAAGCCTCTAGCTTGCCTTCCTCCCGAGTGTGAACCATCATCTGCCATTCTTCAGCCAGCCTCTCCCTGAGAGAGAATTTTGTGAAATCTGCTTTAAAACGATTTAAAGTGGCTTGATGCCTAAAGTGTGTCATTGGCTGAAGGCTTTTTATAGTTTTAAATAACTTTCTGAGTGTTTTTAACTTTATACTCATGCTCCAAGGCAATTATTGCAAAGGACATACTTTTATTCGTTGAATAATAAATACTTTATAGGTATTCTAATAAAATTCGGTGATTTAAAGTTCAAATGGTACATTGACTCATTCTAAAATAACCATAGAGCACACTTCCGTAAAAGCCAAATGGAAAAAATGCAGAGGGAGAATAAACCCAGTGAAAAATTAAATAATGGAATAGACAGGGGGAGGTTAAGAATCATATAGGAAATGGAGAAGCCAAAGAACTTATATGTATGACCCATGGACATGAACTAAAGGGGAGAAATGCAGGTGAGTGTTGGGAACCGCCCTGCCTGGTTTCAGAAACTGTAACCCCTATGGCTAAGGCTGAGTAAAGAGACCTTGGGACCATAAGCCACGAAGGAGACAAAGCTTATCTTCTTGGTAGGGGCACTGCCTCTGCCCCCTTTTACTTCACTCTGCTTGGCCCGGGGTGGATGAGTGGTTAGCCAATGATGGGTAAGATTCCTCAAGGAAGGGATGACCTAAGACAGGCCCAGTCATGAAGAGGCCCTCAAGGAAGGACTTGGGGGCCTATAGAAAAAGGGGGTGATGGACTCTTGCTTTTCAGCTTTGACATAGCCTGAGTCCTCATTCTGTCTGTGAGAAGTCTCCTAATCTCTTGGCTGCCTTACTTCCCCTGCCAGACTTAAGCCTGTGGCCCTGTGCTAGAAAAAGAGGGTTGCCCAGGGCGATCAGGCCTAAGAAAGAATGCATAAAATCCTGTGAAACCTGCTTTGCTAATACCCTCAATTTAAATGATAAGAGTCCCAGCATAGAATGAGTTTTTTCCCCCAAAGTTCTATGGCCCTTTAGCTAACTGACCCTGACTCAGAATAAGCCCTCATGGTTCTTTGAATGTTATCTATTGTTTGATCATTACTGCCTGACAATGATTGATGAACTTTACCTATATTCCTGTGCAAACTAAACCCAATAAAAGCCCACCGAGGAAGAGACTCCGGTCCCTTCTCCTTTGAGAGATTGGCCACCTTTCCTTCCCAAGCAGATCATGTCTTGGTAGACTTATTCTCATCCTAGGCAGATGAGCGGGGGCTCTGTGGGTGGAGCCTCCTGCACACATGGGAGGCAGTGTTGCAGGGCAGAGAGGAATAAAGGAGGGGAAGTGGGACAACTGTAATAGCATAATCAATAAAATATTTTTTTTAAAAAGAAAAATTAAATAACGGTACACTAAGTGAGATCACAGAAACACCATAGAGAATTGTAAGAAAAATCTCCTCATGAATTTTGGAAAGACAGACTCATCAGGAATTTGACTTGCTAACTACTTTTCCTTGATTTAAAGATTGCTAGGTATTAGGTTATTTTGTCACCCTATCTGCTGGCAGAGCATGTGCCCTGCAAAGATCTGAGGCCTTCTGAGTTGTGACCACTTATTGACCTTTTGGAGTCATTGAATATGCCTTGGCCACTTCTCCAGACTCTGCATCTATTAGGCTGATTTCCAAAAAGAGGATAGATGGATGCAGCGACTAAAAGTTTGTCTAAGAATGAAAGTGGATTGCCTATTAAATTTGCTCGAAGGTTGCTGGTTTGATTCCCAGTCAGGGCACATGCCTGGGTGGTGGGTCAGGCCCCCAGTTGGCGGTGTGCGTGAGACAACTGATGGATATATCTCTTGCACATCGATGTTTCTCTCCCTCTTTCTCCCTCCCTCCTCCTCTCTCTCTAAAAATAAATAAAATCTCGCCCTGGCTGGTGTAGCTCAGTGGATTCAGCGCGGGCTGGGAACCAAAGGGTCCCGGTTTGATTCCCAGTCGGGGCACATGCCTGGGTTGCAGGCCAGGTCCCCAGTGAGGGCCATGTGAGAGGCAACCACACATTGATGTTTCTCTCTCTCTCTTTCTCCCTCCCTTCCCTTCTCTCTAAAAATAAATAAATAAAATCTTTAAAAAATAATAAAAATAAAAAAAATAAATAAAAATAAATAAAATCTCTTTAAAAAAAAATATGTTGGCCAGGACAGAAGCCCAAGTTGCATGGCAGGAATAGCCATCTCCAGGGAAGAACGGAGAGGGCTCCCACTGGCTTTGTCTTCCGCATTCACATATTACTCACAGTTTCCTCATCCAGACTGGCACCTGCAGAAGGTTTTCAAAGTTTGGAAGGTGACAGTGGAAAATATGGCAAAAGCAGGAAATGACCATGGCTGCTGCCATGTGATTCCAGACCAGCACTATCAACAGCTCTTTCTGAGACACAGTTGAGTTCTAGATGCGTGCTGTCCCACGCAGAAGCCACAGGTGACCGTGGGGCCCTTGGAAATGTGCCTGGTGGGAGCAAGGAATTGAATTGTAAATTTTGTTTAGTTTAATAAGTTTAAACTTATCCACAGGTAGCTGGTGGCTACTATACTGGACAGTGTGATTTTATTTTTTATTTATTTTATTCTTCTTGAGGACATTTTTTCAATTGTTTTTAGAGAGAGAACAGGGGGACAGAGGGGGGGAGAGAGAGAGAAACATCAATGTGAGAGAGAATACTAACTGATTGCCTTCTCGTACATGCCCCCACTGAGGATCGAACTAGCAACTGGGTATGTGCCCTGGCTGGGGATGGCACACACGACCCTACAGTCTAGGGCGCGGTGCTCCAATCCACTGATCTACGCCAGCCAGAGCTCGAACAGTGCAATTGTAGACTTTTGGTTGGCTTTCCAGATACTAGAGGCCAAATCCAGATTTCTTGACTGGTTGAATATTGAAAACTTAACCTTAACCAACTCCTGAATTTGAACCCAACCTGAAAGTAGTAGATGGTTGAAAAGTAAAAGACAGGAGAGAAAAAAATATCCTTATCCATTCCGAGGTGGGAGAACACATATACAATTAATTCTAAACCAAGTAGATAGAAAAATTTACCTAAGCACCTAAACATTTGGTGTAACTACAACACCAAAAAATGATTTTGCTTTTTCCCCCCCGAAACTTAATGGAGTGAATGGGCAGATGAATCTGGCATGAGGTCACACAATGAAATATAAATGAAAAATAAACACTAGACAGGCATGAGTGGATGTGGATTAAATTAAATATTTACACTCTACACAACAGAGCTTTTGTAAAGGGCAATTTTATAAACCAGAAACCTCAATAAGAAAAGAGTGATGGAAACGGTTTTATTTGTATAAGACCTGCTGTTTGACACCTGGGTCCAGAGCAACCCAACCCAGCTGCCAGCAGGTGCCTTAGGTTTCACTAAATAAAGTGATCCAGCTGTGTTTACCTGTACTGGTGTGTGTAAGTGCATAAAATAGATGGGCGGAACTTGTACCAATCAATGTTGACAGTAGTTATTTTAGTTAGGTTTTGTTGTTGTCATTGCCTTTACCCTTTTCTGTTTCCTCCAGGTTATGAATATTGTGCTAAAACACGTTTTTAAGAATTTTTTTCCAACTGGAAGAAGATATTCGCCAATGACACATCTGACAAGGAGTTAATATCCAAAATTTATAAAGAACACATACAACTCAACACCAAAACAAACAAGCAATCCAGTTTTAAAATGGGTAAAAGACCCGAAAACACATTTCATCAAAGAGGACATACAGATGGCCAATAGACATATGAAAAGATGCTCAATGTCACCAATCATCAGAGAAATGCAAATTAAAACCGCAAGGAGATGTCACCTCACACCTGTCAGAATGGAAAACAATAAATCAAGTGTTGGGGAGGATGTGGAAAGGCTAACCCTTGTGCACTGTTGGTGGGATTGCAAATTGGTGCTGTCACTGTGGAAAATAGTATGGAGTTTTCTCAAAAAATTAAAATAGAACTACCATATGACCCAGCAATTCCACTTCTAAATACTTACACAGAGAAATCAAAACACTAATTTGAAAAGATACATGTGCCCCTACTTTCATTGCAACATTATTTACAATAGCTGAGATGCGGAAGCAACCTAAGTGCCCATAGATAGAAAATTGGATAAAGAAGAGGTGGTACATATATACAATGGAATGTTACTTGGCCATAAAAAAGAATGAAATGTTACCTTTTGTGACTACAGGAAAAGGCCCAGTGGGTAGTACTTTATGCTAAGTGAAATAAGTCAGACAGAGAAAGGACAAACACCATATGATATCACTTATATATAGAATCTAAATAACAAAATAAACAAACAAAACAGAAACAGACTCATAAATTTGAAGAACAAACTGATGGGTGCCAGAGGGGAGGGAGGTTAGGAAACTGGGTGAAAAAAGTGAAGGAATTGAGAAGTACAGATTGGTAGTTACAAAACAGTCACAGGGATGTCAAATACAGCACAGAAAGTATAGTCAACAATATAGTAATAGAGCCCTGGCTGGTGTGGCTCAGTGGATTGAGTGCCGGCCCTGATTCCCAGTCCGGGCACAGGCCTGGGTTGTGGGCCAGGTCCCCAGTGTGGGGCACATGAGAGGCAACCACACATCGATGCTTCTCTCCCTCTCTTTCTCCTTCCCTTTCCCTCTCTCTAAAATAAATAAATAAATACAATCTAAAAAATTTAATATAGTAATAACTATGTATGATGCCAGGTGGGTACTTGAAATATCAGGTGGAACATTTTGTAAATTGTATGATTGCCTAAACACTAGGCTATACACCGGAAACTAATATAAAATAATACTGAATGGCAGCTGTAATTGAAAAATTAAAAATTTTTAAGAACTAAAAAGTTAAAAAAAAAGTTTTTTCAAAAGAGAAAAGCATCAAGGATAACACAGCGAAGATTCATGTGCCTACTACCCAGATGGGACAGTTGTTTATAAGTTGTTACATTTGCTTTGGATATTTCTCTCTCTCTCTTCTTTCAAAGAAATGAAACACTACGGCTCCACCAGAAGCGCCTGTGCACCCTTCCTCAGTCCTGCGGCCCCCTTTTCCCCGGAGCAACCAGTGGCATGAATTGAATGCATTTTCCCACACATTTGAAGTACTTTTCCTACATGTGCATATATTCATGAACAACATAGACTACTATTTCATGTGTTTTAAAACTCACAATGTTTTCCAAAGAAGGCACACAAAAGGCCAATAGGTCCATGAAAAGATGCTCAGCATCACTAGTCACCAGGACAATGCAAATCAAAACCACGATGAGACATCACCTCACATCTATGAGAAAGGCTGCTATCAAAAAGACAAAAGATAGCCCTGGCTGGTGTAGCTCAGTGGATTGGGCGTGGGCTGGGAACCAAAGGGTTGCTGGTTCGATTCCCAGTCCGGGCACATGCCTGGGTTGCGGGTCAGGTTCCTGGTGAGGGCCATGTGAGAGGCAACCATACATTGCTGTTTCTCTCCCTCACTTTCTCCCTCCTTTCCCCTCTCTCTAAGAAAAAAAAAAGAATCTTTAAAAAAAGACAAAAGATAACAGATATCCATGAGGCCACAGAAAAAAGAACATCCTTATGCACTATTGCTGGGAATACAAATTGGTGCAGCCACTGTGGAAAACAGTATGGAGTTTTCTTAAAGAGTAAAAAACAGAACAGTCATAGGATCCAGCAATTCCACTGAAATCTCTGTCTCAAAGAGGCGTCTTCACCCCCATATTCACTGTAGCATATTCACAATAGCCAAGACCTGGAAACAACCAAAGTGTGTCAGATAAATGAATCCAGAAAACATGATCTATGTATGAATATTATCCAGCCATAAAAGAGAGGGAAATTTTGCCTCAAAAGAATGAATAGAACTTGAAGCATGATATTAAGTGACATAAGCCAGACAGGTGAGGACAGATACTGGATGATCTCACTCACAGGTGGAACCTGAAAAAGCCAACTCGGAAACGGGGAGTGGAGTGGTGGTTTCCAGAGGCCGGACGTGGGGGAAGTGAGACGCGGGTCAAAAAGCACAGGCGTCCGGCTCTGGGTCTCCTGGACAACACAGTGACCACAGTGAACAATGCTGTATTGTTCGGTACTGGGAGTTGATAAAAGAGTAGATCGTGAATGTTCTCACCACAACAAAGAAATGGTAATATAAGGTGAAGGAGGTGTTAACTAACCCTACTGTAGAGGTACATATTTCACAGTATATGTGAAAGGGATAGAATCATCACATTCTGTACCTTAAACTTACACAATGTTATTTATATGTCAACTATATCTCAATAAAGCTGGGAAAATAAAATCTACATTGAATTACATTGTGTATGTTTCTACAAATTATTCTTGTCTTTCAATTTTATGTTTCTGAGAGATGTTGAAGCATTGGACAAGTTACTTTTTTAAAAAAATATTTATTTATGTTAAAGATTTTATTTACTTTTAGACAGAAGGAAAGGGAGGGAGAAAGAGAGGGAAACATCAACGCGTGGGTGCCTCTCGCACGCCCCCTACTGGGGACCTGGCCTGCAACCCAGGCATGTGCCCTAATGTGGGAATTAAACCAGTGACCCTTTGGTTCGCAGGCCTGTACTCAATCCGCTGAGCCACACCAGCCAGGGCAACGAATTACTTTTTAAAGGTGCACCTTTAAAAACCACCACCACGATAATAAAAAGTAACATATTTATAGAATTGTATGTTGTATATTCTCATGTCACCTCATTTGAGCTTCACAACAACCTGGGCAGCAGATACTATAACTCATCCCATTTAACAGATAAAGAAGTATAGTTCAGGAAGTTCAAGGACTTGTCCAAGGCTACATAGGTACCAAGAGGCAGAATCTGAACTCAAACTCTGGCCATTGCAGGCAGGAGTTTCTGTACCCCAACATTTTCCTTCCCGTGGTGCCTTGGGAGACTCAAAGCCTGGTTTCTCACTCAGCCCAGCGGCGGGCAGTAGGCTGAATTCACCCTCACTGACCAAGGAAAGGCAAGAATGTAGAAATCAGTAAGGGACAAGAAAAATAGAGCAAGTGAGAGAAATGGTCATTTTGTCCAGGTATGTAGTAAACTTGGCCCCAATGTCCATCACTTGGAAAAGACAGACCAAAGTTTGTGAAGACTGAGAGGAACGGCAGCTCAGAGTATCATTCTAGCGCATGCTCAGTGCCCCGTTGGCAGCCCTGGGGTGGGAGGGAAGGTGGGGGGCTGAAGGCAGCTAAAGGCAGCTAACTCTTCACTTCCCAAATCTGTAGGAGGTTCAAAGCTAATGTTTCCGTGTAAGCATTAGTTGAATGGCAGAGTGTGAAAGTGAGCCCTTTTTAAGTTGTTTTAATCCTTTTATTTATTTATTTTTAGAGAGCGGGGAAGGGAGAGAGAAAGAGAGGGAGAGAAACATCAATGTGTGGTTGCCTCTCACCTGGCCCCCACTGGGGACCTGACCTGGCGGACAACCCAGGCATGTGGCCTGATTGGGAATCGAACCAGCGACCCTTCGTTTGGCAGCCCGCGCTCAATCCACTGAGCCACGCCAGCCTGGGCTTCTACCCCGTATTAAACAGTCTGAATCAAGTGAAGTACAAACATGATATGTGTACTTTTCCCTCTGCTACGCTCAACCGAATCTCTTTTCCCATTATTTTGGGAAAGAAGGGAGAGGGAGAAACTGTCTCCTTCCTAAGGGATGGCTGAACCTGTCTTGGCTGCGTTGCCTCTGCCCCCCTGGCTACAGGCTTCCAAATTCGGTTCTCACAACGGTGTGAGCCCGAGTCTTTCAGTGGACCCGCTTGGTTCTCTTACCTCCGAGTCCCTCGGCTTCCATTCCAGGGATCTCCACTAGGGGCGCACCCGGGCTCCTCCGAGGCCTCAGTCTCCACACCCCGTGCTGGGGCAGCAGCTCCAGGGCTGGAGACGGATCCCAACCTCCGCTGAGCAGGGGAGACCCATCTCCTTTCTCACTGTGGCGTGGCCCCTGTGAGTGATTCTCTCAGGCCTCTCACTGCCCCAGGCCAAGGCACACTACCGCACACCTCACCAGGCCTGACGATTTCCCAGCCGCTCTCCAGGCCTCTCCTTTATGGACTTGCAGGGGCCTAATGATAAAGCAGCAGGAGCAGGCTCAGCTGCCTCCTGACAAGCCCTGAGAAGGTATCTGACCTCCGTTGTTTTCAACTCTGCACAGATGGTGGGGGCACAAAAAACCTTCTTTGTTCTCAGTCTGGAATCCTAATCTCCAGGTCTGAGTCCATCAAAGAGAAATGCTTACGCCATCTCTGTACCATTTTTAAAAATTATTTTTGTTGAATTAATTGGGGTAACGGTAGTTAATAAAATTGTATAGGTTTCAGAGGTACAATTATTTTTTCTTTATCCACACCTGAGGACAGTTTTTCATTGCTTTTAGAGAGGAAGGGAGAGAGAGAAGCATCAATCGGTGGCCTCCCATACACATCCGGACCGAGGATCGAACCCACACCCTAGGCATGTACCCTGACCGTGAACCAGACCTGCAACTCTTCGGCCACAGGACGACATTCCAACCAACCGAGCCACACGGGACAGGGCATGGACAATTCCAGAATAGTCATCTGTATATTGTATTGTGATCACCACCCCAAGCCAAGTCTCCTTCCACCTCTACTTGTCCCCCTTTTGCCCTCTCAAACATCTTCAGCCTTCTTTCTCAAGCAGACAGAGCAGACTACTTTAGGAAAAACCATCTGCCCACAAACTGAGATTGTCTGGCTTTTCTCGTGTTTATTTTCACAGTATATTTTATTCATAACAAATGATACTAGTTTTCCATTTACCATAATGATACAAGGTTTTATATTTACATAAACATATATGTTTTTAAAGTCATTTTGTTTAAAGGAAAATATTCAGTTGATAATTGCACACATGGTAAGTGAATATGGAAAAAGTAGTGAAAGTGGTATTTGAAAATGAAAGTTTGTGATATTTAGAAATGTGCCTTAGAAATCAGAGTTACATTGATGCCCTGACCGGTGGGGTTCAGTGGGTTGGGTGTCATTTCACAGAGCGAAGTGTCGCCAGTTCTATTCCTGGTCGGGGCACATGCCTGGGTGATGGGTTTGGTCCTGACTGGAGCACGGCGTATGAGAGGCAACCATTGGTGTTTCTGTCTCACATCAGTGTTTCTCTTTGTCTTTGCCTCCTTCCCTTCCCCTCTCTCTAAAAATAAATAAACAAAATCTTTAAAAAAATGTTAAGCTAAGACATGTAATGTGTCTAAAGTCACTCACCAATCAATGCTGATTAAATGTTAATAATTCATTCTAGTATTGAGTATCTACTATATGCCTAGTAGGTTTTTAAAAACAGCTTATTGAGTTATAATTTATATACTATAAACTTCTACCAGTTTAAGTTTATCGTCAATGACTGTTAGTAAGTTTACAGAGTTATGCATCCATAGCCACAACTCAATTTAGAGCATTTCTATCACCCCCAAAAGATCCCTCAGGCCCGTTTGGAGCCGCTCTCCCCCGCCTCCCCCGCCTCCCCCAGCCCTAGGCAACTGTAACCTACTTTAAGATTTATCTTCTTCTGGGTTTGCCTTTCCTCATGTAAACTGACTTACACAATATGTGATGTTTTTTTGGTCTGGCTTCTTTCACTTAGCATAATGTTTTCGTGGTTCACTCAGGAAGGCTGTTGCTAGGAACATCCACACACAAGTCTTTGTGTGAACATATGTTTTTACTTCTCTTGGGTGGCTGCCTAGGAGTAGAATTGCTGGGCCGTACGGTAAATTTATGATTAACTTTTAAAGAAACTGCCAAACAGTGTTCCAAAGAGGTGGCACCATTTTACATTCCCACCAGCAGACGCATGAGCGCGCCGGGTGTTGCACATACATTCTTCCGGATAGACACGTGGGGTTGTGTCGTAACCACTACTTCATGGGGGAGAAACCTGCAGCTGAAAGAGGTTAACTGACTTGCAGCAGGTCACGTGGCCATCACAAAAGTCGTATTCAACCGTATCTGACTCTGAATCCCATTCGTTCCTACCACCGGACAAGTCTCTGGGCTGGGTATTCCTTTTCCTTAGCAGAGGTGAGGGAGGGAGCTGCGGTGGCTCTTGTTTGGGCCCCAGGGCCCGAGCTGGAGACTCACCAGAGCCCAGGTGAGTAATGGAGCCTTGGGCGAGGGAAGGAGGTCTGGTCTTTTTGCCACCTGGCCCCGGATACCAAGCCCCGGAAATGATTTACCCGACTCACTGATTCAAGTTTAGTATGAGACTTTAAGTCCTGCCTCACGATGACACAGCAAATGAGCAAGCTGGGCAGTAGAAAGAGGTCCCCATCACGGTGGACTTTGACAGTCTTGTCACAGCCTGGCTGGCCAGAGAAGGGAGAGGGGAGATTTTTGTTTTTATCTGGTCGCTGAGTCAGCAAGTCCTTACTTACTGAGATCACATCCACTAACAAGTCTAGGCAACTGCCGACTGCTTTCTTCTCGTTGCCTTCGGTTTCGTGCTTGGTCAAAACACAAACAGCTGGGTGTGCCAATTGATTACGTAAAGACATGGGAGACAACAGAGTCAAATTGAAAAGATCAAGCAGGAGTTATTGCTTTCTGTAATTTTGACCTTCAGCAGGATTTTAATGAAAGTCTTTTATTCATACCTTTTTCTATCACCATGTCCCGAGGCATCATGCTAGGGTGAACAAGCATGCAGCCTGACGTTTTCATTCATTCATCCTTCAAGCCGCGGCCATGTCTTGTTCGGCTCTGTGTTCCCTGCAGTGCTTAGCATGGTGTCTTGCAACATTAGACCTTCATCATATCTCACCTGGATTATTCAATCAACCTCCCAGTGCTCACCCTCCATCCATATTTCCTCCGTGCAGTCCATTTTCCACGCTGTCTCCTGAATTATCTTTCTAAAACACATTTTTTTTATTCAAAGAGAAATGACAACATTGTATTATTTAATTAGATTCGTGGTGTTGCAAACATGGCAAAAGTTGCCCCATACACACCTGTGTGTTTAAAGATGCCCACTGAGCCCCAGCTGGTGTAGCTCAGTGGATTGAGCGCGGGTTGGGAACCAGAGGGTCCCAGTTCGATTCCCAGTTGGGGCACATGCCTGGGTTGCAGGCCAGGTCCCCAGTGAGGGCCATGTGAGAAGCAACCATACATTGCTCTTTCTCCCTCCCTTCTCCTCTCTCTAAAAATAAATAAATAAAAAATCTTTAAAGATGCCCACTGATTTATGGCATGACCAAAAGAAAAAAAATATTTGAAGGCGACCGATTGCTGGGGGAAAATTCCATAATAGTTAGCCGGTTATATAAGGCCATTTTAACTTGGCTCAGCAACCTGCAGTTTGATTTCTCACTGTTCTCTTCCCCACTCTGCTCTATCTAAAAAGGCCGTTTACTCACTTCCCTTATATTTCCTAGCACCTGTGGCAGGCTTGAACCTAAAACAGCGTTCAATAAATACCTTTTGGTAGATTGATAGTTGTTTTGACCTATTAAGAGTTATATTAATTCTATAAGGCTTCTAAGGAGACGTCTACTAATTCCCAGGACTTTCTTCACAACAAAGGATGCATAAGAAAGGTAAATAAAAGACACTATTTTATCTTCTTCTCAGAGTGGAACCACTGATTCATTCAATCTATGTCTTAAACTTTTTTAAAGGTCAAATCTTCATTTTAAAATTGCAGAAGGGTCACCTGACTGAGTAGCTCCGTTGGTGAAAGCACTGCCCCAATACACCAAGATTCCAGATTTGACCCCCAGTCAGGGCACATACAAGAAGCAACGAATTAATGTATAAATGAGTGGAACAACAAATCAATGTTTCTCTTCCACCACCCGCCCCAACCTTCTTCTTTTTTGCTAAAAAAAAATCAATTAAAAAAATTTTTCAGTACATTTACACAATGGAATTCTATGCAGCAGAGAGAAAGAAGGAGCTCCTGCCCTTTGCGACAGCATGGATGGAACTGGAGAGTATTATGCTAAGTGAAATAAGCCAGGTAGTGACGGACAAATACCATATGATCTCACCTTTAACTAGAACATAATCAACAAAAGAAAAAAGCAAGCAAAATATAACCAGAGACATTGAAATTAAGAATAATCTAACAATAGCCAGAGGGGAGGGGGAGGGGACAGTGGGGAGAAGGGTTCTTAGGAACCACTATAAAGGACACATAGACAAAACCAAGGGGGAGGGTGGAAGCAGGGGAGGGAAGTGGGTTTGGATGGTGGGGACGGGAGGGGAGAAAATGTAGACAACTGTAATTGAACAACAATAAAGTAATTTAAAAAAGAAAAAGAAAAATTTTTTTTTCAAATTGCAGAAGTGTTCACTCCGCAAAGTAGAAGACATTCATAAAGAAACAGTAACAGTGCTAATTTTCCTAACATTCGACAAGTTTAAGGAAATGTAATATGAAAGGCTTTAATGGACATTTAAACTTGAACTGCTCATTATTTTCTTAGAGAAACATAAAAATAAATAAATAAGGAAAGAAAACATAAATAAAAGTCTCTACAGGCTACTAAGGTTGCTCACACTTCACAAACTGCATAGAGTCAACATGTAACAGTTTTGGAAATACTATTCTGGGAAATGAACGAGTTAAAACCACTAAAAGAGCTTAAAATGTAACCAATTTCAGATTAGCATATACATCTGTAAATTTGATGATATATTAATGATTTTACCATCAAAATGCCCTACTCTATTCTGCAACCGCCCACCCACATGAGCAAGTTGATATTACAATAGAATTCATTATTAAACCTTTTATTTCTATACTTACAGGCATTATTTTAAAACTACACCATGTACCAAAAAAACCAAATCTCAAAAATATGTATAGCAAATTTGACAACAAATCAATATATTGTTATATAAAAAACTATTAAGATGAGGTAAATCTCCAACAGTCTTGATGGGTAAAGGGTTTCAAAATGTACTTCCCCAAAATATGCCACTTCGACGTATAGACTATTTTGGGCTGAAGGCAATCAAGACCCAGCAGATTCAAGAAAACTTTCACTTCTCCATTGACTGCCTACAAGGATTTAGATACAGGGGGAATGGGGCCAGGTTCTATTACTATTACCAGGGATAACTAGAAAACTATTACCAGGGATAACTTTTTATCTGAATGACCTACCTGTGTGGCGGGGCAGACATCTACTGAACAACTCCCAAACATAAGAATATGGCACTGTGAACTCCCCTCTGACCCTGGAAGCCTCAGCCCTATCCCATTCCTTAGCTCCGATGGCATATAGGCTTCAACTGCCTGACTTGCCCTGGGGGCTCATATTTTTATGGGCCCCCATACATCATATGTAATTAAATTTGATCTTTTTCCTGTTAATGTGTCTTATGTTCATTTGATTATTAGACCAGTCAAAGAACCTAGAAGAGCAAAAGGAGAATTTCTCCTCTCCTACATGGGCAAAAGGCATAAAAGACAGATCACAAAGAAGGTAATATGGTTAATAGATAATAAGGAAAATTATTCAATTTCAACTTCACCAGCCCTGGCTGGTATGGCTCAGTGGCTTGAGCATCAGCCTGCAAAATGAAAGGTTGCTGGTTTGATTCCCAGTCAGAGCCTGGGTTGTGGGCCGGGTCCCCAGTGATGTTTCTCTTCTTCTCTTTCTCCCTCGCTCCCCTCTCTCTAAACAGAAATAAAATCTTCAATTTCAACTTCACCAGAAATCAAAACATCACCTTTTACTGACCAAGCCAACCAAAGTTAAGGGAAAAATTAGTACTATCATCCATGAATAGTGAGTATGTAATAAAACAAGGGAGTAATATATTTTTGGCGGCAATATAAAATTGGTAGAATCCTTTTGGAAAGCTATTTGGCAATATGTGTCAAGAATCTTAAAAAATGTTCAAGTGAAATTTTAGTAATTTCACTTCTGGGGTCTATATAAGAGAATAACCCTACATGATAAAAAAATAATACACAGAAAAATATTTGTCAGAACATTATATATACAGTTGCAAAGCACCTAATACTCAACATTAAAACACAAGAGAAATTTTTGTATAGCAATTTGATGAAATATCACATAGCAAATATGAACTGACATGAGTGACTCCCATAAACATAATATTGAGAAGAAAATAAAAGCAAGTTGTAGAATATACACTGTATGATACTAATTATATAGAGTTTAAAACATGCAAATAAGAATACATATTACTTAGCGTTATATACATATGTGGTGGAAGTACAGATAAATGCATGGGCTGAATAGACACCACACTTATGGAAGTAGTTACAAATGGTAGAGAAAGAGGGAGCTACAAATGAGGAAGATTACACAGAAAGAATCAATTGAACTGTTAATGATTTTTTCTTTCTTTTTAAGATTTTACTTATTTATTTTTAGAGAGGAGAAGAGTGACAGAGAAACATCAGTGCATCAGTGTGTGGTTATCTCCCATGTGACCCCCACTGGGGGCCCGGCCGGCAACCCAGGCATGTGCCCTAGACTAGGAATCGAACCAGCGACCGCCTGGCTTACAGGCCGGCACTCAATCCACTAAGCCACACCAGCCAGGGCATGTTAACGATTTTTTCTTAAGCTCCCTAAGGATTTATGAATTTTTATTTCACTATTCCTTATATCTTTTCATATATTTTAAATATTTCATGATAAATTTAAAATATATAACTATCAAAAAGTTACACATAAATCCAATATAATAGCATGGAAAATATGTGTGCTATAATATTAAGTTAAACAAATTACATATTCAAAATGATTACGACTGTGTAAAAGCCATAAAAAAAATTGGCAAAGTAATGCCTCCCAAAGTTAACACTTTTCCCTTCATATGGTGGTGTTACTTCCTTATTCTTTTTAAATATTTTGTCTATTTTCTTTTATATTTGACATTCAAAAATAATAAACCTATTTTTAAAAACAAACATGATGTGCCCTGGCTGGTGTAGCTCAGTGGATGAGCGTGGGCTGCGAACCAAAGGGTCACCGGTTCGATTCCCAGTCAGGGCACATGCCTGGGTTGCAGGCCAGGTCCCCAGTGAGGGCCACATGAGAAGCAACCACACATTGATGTTTCTCTCCCTGTCTGTCTCCCTCCCTTGCCTTCTGTCTAAAAATAAATAAATAAAATATTTAAAAAAAAGTTGATATAAAATAAAATAAAATGAAAACATGATGCATTTATTACTTATTAAACCATTTGTACTACTGTATTGCATTTGATTTACAAGCTGATATTCTGTTTGGCTTAGAATCAAGCACCATGTATGAGATGTAGAATGAAGAAAGCAAACTAGACAGAAGTGAAGTTGATAGGGAGCCAAGTTGATTGACAAAGGAGTGTAAAACTAGGTGGAACAAGGACTGGTGCTATAGATTCCCGAAGTTTATGAGGAAGATTATTCCAATGATTATGGGTAATTGAGGCTGGCTTGCAGTCAGACTTGAGGTAGCAGCAAGTTTCTGCAAATGTAAAGTGTGCAATATAAATTAACTTTGTAGAAAGAAAAAAATAATGAATGGAAGAATAAGTTTGCATCAGATATTGAAATTGAGGCTTTCACTGAAGCTTGGGTATTAATTTTTGCAATTTCCAAAGGATCTTAGAATGGTCACAGTTCTTTTTCTTTTCTAAAGATTTTATTTTTTTATTTTTAGAGAGGGGAAGGGAGACAGAAAGAGAGGGAAGAAACATCAGTGTGTGGTTCCTCTCACACGCCCCCTACTGGGGACCTGGCCTGAAACCCAGGCATGTCCCAGGCATGTTTGATTCCCAGGGAATCGATTCAGTTCTGTGAGCATTTTGATTACCAGGGCTTTAAATTCTACATCAAATAGATTGGCTAACTCCTCATCACTTAGCTGTCTTTCTGAAGTTTTGCTCTGTTCTTTCATTTGGGTCATGTGTCTTTGCTTGGTGCACTGGTCTGATTGTTCTGTTTGACTGTCTCTTTAATTCCTTGATTGTCAGAGCTCCATGCAGTTTGATTTTCTGGCACTTCTGGTTGTTTACTGATTTTAGATTGGTTGTTATCCTCCTTTTGGTTGTATGAGGAAGCAAAGGGTTTCTACCTATGCCTCCATCTTGGCCAGAACCCAGAATTAGTAGTATTATTTTTAATTCTCACCCAAAAATATGTTTTTTGATTGATTTTTAGAGAGAGAGGAAGGGAGTGAGAGAGAAACATCAATGTGAAAGAAAAACATCAATCAGTTGTCTCCCATACGGGCTCTGACCAGGGATCAAACCTGCAATTTCAGTATGTACCCTGACTGGGAATTGAACTTGAAACCTTTTTTTTTTTTTTTTAAAGATTTTTATTTATTTATTTTCAGAGAGAGGAGAAGGGAGGGAGAAAGAGCAATGTATGGTTGCCTCTCACATGGCCCTCACAGGGGACCTGGCCTGCAACCTAGGCATGTGCCCCGACTGGGAATCGAACCAGGACCCTCTGGTTCCCAGCCCGCGCTCAATCCACTGAGCCACACCAGCCGGGCATGAACTTGAAACCTTTTGGTGCAGGGAACAATGCTCCAACCAACTGAGCCACCTGGCCAGGGCCATATGGCATGATTTTAAAATGGCTTTGGTCCTACTCTCCAGGTAAGGGGGTTGTGAACACCAGAATACACTTGTACCACCTTTCACTTCTTTAGTAGCTCCTCTTCCTCCTCGCTGCTGTCTTTTCCCTCAGATCTCAGAGGGGAGGCTGTACCTTTTGGTTAGGGCTTGAGGGAAGAAAATGGATGTACTTCTATATTCTTTTTCTCGTTTTAAATCCTGAATCACTATAGGAATCAATAAAGAGAATGATATCATAGAACTTGGTGAATGATTAAGTTCGGACCTTGACAGAGAGTCAGGCAAAATCTTAAGGTTTTTGATTACAAAGTTGTTTGGGTCATGGATGATTCATATTAATAAGTGAGAGGAATTGTTAGTTTAATTGTTGATGTTAAGTTTCAGTATTGGCAAAACTTTTAGATAGGTACGGATAATCTTGAGTAAATCAATCATAGTAAGCAGATGAGAAGAAAAAATAAGGTGAATGAATAAGAAAGAGATGGCTCTGTCCCAATGAGGCAGGATAGTAAAAAGCTGGGAAAATTCCTTCGCAAGTGGAATGGGGAAACTGAGGCAGAGAGCTAAACGGGTGGCCCAGCAATTTACAGCCAGCTAATAAATTGCAAGATCTTCCCTAACCATGGACACTTAGAAGCAAATGGTTTACACATTCCAGACTGTTCTGGGGTAGACCTGCCTCAGTCCTAGTCCTTCTTCGGTGATATTCTGCAAAGTTGAAAATGACCAGAGAATGACCCTGATCCCTCTAACCACTCATTCTGCTGCATCAGCATATTAAAGGACACACTTGGAAAGCTGATGAATATTCCCCTAAGACCTCTCCTGAAAGTCCGGTCTTTAGAAAACAGATAAAACCCTTAAGACAGAGGACCCAGTACACGTTCTTCCTTGGGCACACCCACACCTTACCTCCTTTCTTCCCTCAGGCATGTATCTTTGCTTTCTTTCTAAGCTCTAAAGGCTCCCAGGAGACTTGCATCTAGGGAAGCAGCAGGCAATGGCAGCTCATCAAGGTCTCTCCTTTTGCCTCCAGAGCCCATGCTGCCCGGCTGGCTCATTTCTGCCTCTGTGACTTCCTCCCTAAAGGGCCAAGGCAGCTCCGCCTGTGCTCACTCCGGTTGCCCTGATCTCGCCTCTTCTATTTTAAGCCCTGCCTTTGTGTCACAGCCAGCTTTAATAAGTATTATCTCAAAATCACCCAGACTTGAATGGTGAAACCCTTCCTGCACGAAGTCAGGGACCCGTATGTTCCCGGTCTCTTTCCTGTGACACCCATTGGAATAATAAAATGCATTTGTTTTACCTATTTCTAAACCTGTTTATAACAAGATTTTGTATGCCTGCAGATGAAAAAGAGAGGGCAGCATTTCACAGTCTTGAAGATAATGAAATCATGACTTTTTTTTTAAGGACCAGGAACATCATCAATTTGTATCATTTGGAGAACAGACAGCATGTTATTAAACTTTTTCTGCGGAACCAATTGGAACCAATATGGATTGGGGGTGAGGGGACGTAGATGATAAGAAAATCATTCTGAAATGTTCTTTTGAATTACATTACAGTGGCCAGAGAGAGAGAGAGAACTGTTGGCCTGTTCATGGCTATGAGCCAACTGACAAAAGGCTTCTCACATTCTTGTTTTGCTTGTTGGAATTTCAGATTCATTTCTAGGTGGCTGCTTCCGCAGATTGTTTTAGCCAGGCACCGCTGAGCTCCAGGAGCCTCTGCTTGTTTGCTTACTCGTGGGCTTTCCAGACTGCTGCCCGCAGCCCCTCCACAGGAGCAGACATTTCTCTGTGCAGACTCTGCTCTCCCAGAACTGGCCCTGCCTCACTGGCTCCCGACCCCGTCCCTCTAGCTCCTATAAATGCGTTCAGACTACCTCTTTCCTCTGCCTTCCCCCTACTTGATGGATAAATGTGCTTGAAAAATTCTGGGACAACAAACATGCTGTTTTTCTCCCTACCTAGCCATGCTGCTGGTCGTTTAGACCCTATGCTCCAAGACCAGTTTTTGGCTAACATTTTGGGCTCAATACAACCTTACTTAAAAAAATGATTTCAGTCATGGAAGTTAATGATTTTTAAGCTTAAGAGAAGAAACACAGAAATAGGAAATGCAATCAGAGAGCTTCCATGATGTACAGAATCTGCAAAAATCAGTTTCAGACATTCTAAATAGTGGGGAATGGTGTAACTTTTCATCTCACAAATATAATCTTTATTCTGTTAAAGAGAAAGCCACAGGCCCCAAATGGCGCCATTCGTGCTGAAAGCCCATGATACCTAGATTTAATATCTGATCTAATTGTAGTTTCAACCTCTCCCAGAAACACAGTCTTAATCGACCAGTCTGGAATTTTGTGGTCAAGCACCTGTAAGAAAACTCACAGGAGCCCTCTCCACCCTCCATAGAAAGAAGAAGTCATCTTCATGATTAAAAAACAAAACAAACAGACAAATCTTCTGCTTTATTCCTCCAAAGAAAAGATTTCCAGGCCCCCCAATAATTTTTTCTTTTGTTAATAGTCCCTTGACCCACCCTTCTTCCTATAAAAACTCTTCTAGTTGCTAGATGGGATGTTCGCCCAATTCGTGAATCATTTAATAAAACCAATTAGATTCTTCAAATTTACTTGGTTAACTTTCGTTTTTTAACAATTCCGATGATGGCAAAAGTAATGCTGCTAAGTGTCTATTCTCTTATCCTCGTTGGACATTGGGGTGTATTGACAAAAACGGTGCAGTGTTAGAACTTTCTGAGCAGGTGAAACTTTCTGAAGCCTGCATGGGGCCTCTTCGGGTGTGTATATCTTTTGCTGTCACTCAGAGTGTATCCCATTGACCAGCTGCAATAGAATCACCTTGGAATTTGTTAGAAATGCAGAGTCTCACCCTGGCTGGTGTGGCTCAGTGGATTGAGTGCTGCCTGCAAACCAAGAGATTGCTGGTCTGATTTGATTCCCAGTCAGGGCACATGCCCGGGCTGCGGGCAGGGTCCCTAGTAGGGACCATGCGAGAGGCAACCACACAGTGATGTTCCCCTCCCTCTCTCTCTCCCTCCCTTCCCCTCTCTAAAAATAAGTAAATCAAATCTTTTTTTTTTTTTTAACAAAGTGCAAAATCTCATACCTTACCCCAGAACTTCTGAATTATAATCTGCATTTTAAACAGGATCCCCACATGATTTGTGTGTGAATTAAAATCCAGGAAGCACTGATGGAGCTAATTAGAAAGTCTAGGGAATTCCATATAAAAATCCCTTGTTTTCAATAATTATACAAGGTAGTGGTTCTAAGTCTTTTTTTTTAATAATGACTTTATTGTTGTTCAATTACAGTTATTTGCATCCTCTCCCTTCCCCATGGTTCTAAGTCTTTATGGGATCTTGGACTCCTTGGAATGTGCTAAGAACTGAAGTCTCTTCTTGGAAGAAATACACATATGAACTTGAACATGGCATTTTGCATAAAAAGTTTAGAGGAATTCATAGTCTCAAGGTAAAAGCTAGGATTTTAATTTTCTTCTCTAACCTGGGGGAACACTTATTAACAGTTCATGTATGAAAAGATTGAATGAGTAGGGTACGAACACAACTTGAATCATTGAGATGTTTGCCTATGTAGGTTACTTTTGTGTGAAGAAACAAACAAGCA
>PVJI01012366.1:0-51944 GCA_004026765.1 Micronycteris hirsuta | reverse complement strand
GAGGGAGGCCGGGGAGAGGAGGAAGAGGAGGAGGAAGAGGAGGAGGAGGGTGAGGAGGAGCGCCTGGCCCTGGAGTGGGCCCTGGGTACAGACGAGGACTTCCTGCTGGAGCACATCCGCATCCTAAAGGTTCTCTGGTGCTTCTTGATCCACGTGCAGGGCAGCATCCGCCAGTTTGCAGCCTGCCTCGTGCTCACCGACTTCGGCATCGCTGTCTTCGAGATCCCACACCAGGAGTCGAGGGGCAGCAGCCAGCACATCCTCTCATCCTTGCGCTTCGTCTTCTGCTTCCCGCATGGTGACCTCACTGAGTTTGGCTTTCTCATGCCAGAGCTGTGTCTAGTGCTCAAGGTGCGGCACAGCGAGAACACGCTCTTCATCATCTCGGATGCCGCCAACCTGCATGAGTTCCACGCTGACTTGCGCTCATGCTTCGCCCCACAGCACATGGCCATGCTGTGCAGCCCCGTGCTCTATGGCAGCCACACCAGCCTGCAGGAGTTCCTCCGCCAGCTGCTCACCTTCTACAAGGTGGCGGGGGGCTGCCAGGAGCGCAGCCAGGGCTGCTTCCCCGTCTACCTGGTTTACAGTGACAAGCGCATGGTGCAGACAGCTGCCGGGGACTACTCAGGCAACATCGAGTGGGCCAGCTGCACGCTGTGCTCAGCTGTGCGGCGCTCCTGCTGTGCACCCTCTGAGGCCGTCAAGTCTGCTGCCATCCCCTACTGGCTGCTGCTCACGCCCCAGCACCTCAACGTCATCAAGGCTGACTTCAACCCCATGCCGAGCCGTGGGACGCACAACTGTCGCAACCGCAACAGCTTCAAGCTCAGCCGCGTACCCCTCTCCACGGTGCTGCTGGACCCCACACGGAGCTGCACCCAGCCTCGGGGTGCCTTTGCCGATGGCCACGTGCTGGAGCTGCTCGTGGGCTACCGCTTCGTCACTGCCATCTTCGTGCTGCCCCACGAGAAGTTCCACTTCCTACGCATCTACAACCAGCTGCGGGCCTCGCTGCAGGACTTGAAGACCGTGGTCATTGCCAAGACCCCTGCAACTGGGGGCCAGTCCCAGAGCCCACTCGTGGGTGGCCAACCCGCTGAGGGCAGGGTCAGGTGAGCTGAACACAGGTTTTGGGGGCTGGGGCATGAGGCTGCTATGCGCCCAGAGAGTTCACAGCACTGTGTCTGAGACCACTCGCCCCAAACCACGGCATAAGCACCTGCAGTGTGTGAGTGGGCCCGGGGGTCCAGCTCCTCAGCTGCCTCTCAGTTCCTGACCACCCTCAGGGTGTCCGTGACCCTCTTGGGCTTGGCACTGGGCTGCTTCTCCTCTCCCAGGGCTTCAGAAGAGGCCTAAGAAAGCTGTCCTTTCACAAGGACAGTCTGGCCGAGTCCCTTGCCACTTACAGCCCTGCATGGCTGGGTCTGGGTCCCTGGGCTACCGCCACCAGTGCAGGACAGGCAGGGGAGATTGCCCCCGACCTTGTATGGCCTTCCCAGCTCTGCTCCACCAGGCCTAGGCACAGCCTTTAAGAGGCACCCACCCCTGTCTGGCCCAGGGCACTGCTTTAGGTGTCACCTGCCTCTGACACCCAGCTCCAAACCTTACCCTGTTGAGAGCCACACAGCCCTCTTCAGGAAGACCTGGGTTGCTGACGAGCCCTCTTTCTGTGTGTAGTTTGGGGAGTCCCTTCCAAAGGAAGCTATTGGCTTAGAGCAGTGAGGTCTGAGTGTGTGAGAAGGGTGGTCACCTCATGCAAAGCTCCATTTCTTCTGGGGGATACGGAGGCACAGAGAGGGAAGGAGTGGCAGCTGGCAGCCCTGTCTTGTTCATTTTAACTGTCCTCTCTACTTGCTTCTGCCCCCTGAGCCTGGCTTTCCCTGGGCTCCCTCCCTGGGTTTTCCTGTGGGCTGCCTGGGACTGGGGTGGAGGGAGCCTGTGGGGGGTGGTCTCACCCACAACTCACCCCCACCTGGGGCTTAAGGGACCTGTGCCCTTAAGGGCACCCCTGTTTCCTTTCACTGCTCCCTGGCTTGCCCATCCTGGGCAAGAATGCCTTTCATTTGTCTCCCTTCTGTCCCGAGACACAGCCCAGCTCACTTTCTGTTCCATGTTAGTGGGCAGTGGAGACCGTGTTCTCACCCCAGCACCTCATTCCCACCTGCACCGCCCCCAGCTGATGCTTCCAACCTCTTCTTGGCTGAATTGGGTGCCCCTCTTATGCCCAGCTCAAATCCCATGCCCTCTGTAGAAACCCCAGATGTCTAGGTGCTGGAGAACAGTTTGTGCCCGAGGTGGCCCTGCTCAGCTGTCTCTTCATTTCCCTGCCCCTGTGCTAAGGCTTTGGTGACATTTCCCTGCCACCCCAAAACTTGGCTGGAACCTGCCCACAGTGGGGACTCTCTGCAGGAAGAGGCCCCTGCTCCATCCCCACAGATGCATCTCTGCCCTGTGACAGCAGGAGAACAGCCCAGAGGCTTCTTAGGGACGTTGGGGACGTGTGGCCCAGTGCAAGGTCAGAGCCTCAGGCATCTGACTTGATAGCCGGACTGTCCAATTGATAAGACAATGTCCTCGGGCTTTAAGGGTTCTGAGCATTTTCTGATCTAGGGCTTAGAACAGACCAGTGAAAACAGTGTGGCCATGTGCCTCGGTGGCCAGGTTGGGGTGGAGGGTGGAGGGGGAGCCTGAGCCACCTGAGGAGGACCCAAAGGCAGAGGGCAATTCGAGCTGTTGATTCACAGACCTGAGTGTGCCCAGGTCCCAGCCCTGGGCACCTGGGGTCATGCTCAGGACTCGAGTGGCATTTCTGACACGGCCACCACCTTCCCAGCCTCGGGTGCCAGATGGCCTTTCTTGCTCCCACCTGCCCATCTCCCTCCCAAGAGAAAGGGCCTGGGTCCTTTTTTCCTGCTGTTTTGCCTTCCCTTTGAGAACTGGGTGACGAAACCCGAGGGGACCCCAGAGGTGGATTGTAGCACATGCATTCTCCTTGCACTCAGCGGTTGCACCTGTGATACAAGTCTCCATCTGGGTCCACATCTTAATGTAGTGTTTCTTGGGGGATTGGGAGATGCAGCGGTGACCAGCGTCCGCCGGACACCGGGGCAGAGGCTGTAGCTCCAGCCCCGGCCCCAGAGGCGGTCCCAGCTCTGGCCCAGGCAGAGGCCTCAGGCCCAGAGGAGACCCCACCTCCAGCCCCAGCAGAGGCCTCGACCCCAGAGGAGACCGCAGCAGAGACCCCGGCTCCAGCCTTAGTGGAGGCCTCAGCCCCAGCGGAGGAGGCCTCGGCACAAGCTGAGGCCCCTGCGCAGTACCCAAGTGAGCACCTGATCCAGGCCACCTCAGAGGAGAATCAGATCCCCTCCCACCTGCCTGCCTGCCCGTCGCTCCGGCACATTGCCAGCCTGCGGGGGAGCGCCGTCATCGAGCTCTTCCACAGCAGCATTGCCGAGGTAGTGGCCCGGGTGCGGGTCTTGCTGGGTGGTGCTGGTGTGGAGAGCTGGCACCGTTGGTCCTGGGGGTGCGGCAGAGCTCGTGCTGGGGTCAGCCTCCAGTTCTCCGACTTCTCTGTGCTGGCTTTTCCCCCCAGCTTCAGCTGTTCACAGCTTTGAGGGCCCAGGTTGGGAGGTCCTGGACTGCCCTTCCCTCGGCAGTGGTCCTATCGCGGCCACTCCCTACAGCCACTCCTCTCCTTGGGCCCCCGGCCGACCCCACTGTACACCCATCTTTCACCCCTCAAGTCCTCTCTGCTTCCAAGCCTGTCAGTCCGTTGACAAGATGCAGTGAAGGTCGTCAGTGTCTCTTCCCAGGCTGCGGGCATGCTACCAGGGCGGTGATGCCCTGCCCAAAGGTCTGTTGTCAGGCACAGTCTGGAAGAGAACTGCATGTTCTGCCCGGCCCTGCTCTCCTGCAGGCCCAAACCCAGCCCTTTGTGTCCAGGTGGAAAACGAGGAGCTGAGGCACCTCATGTGGTCCTCAGTGGTGTTCTACCAGACCCCAGGGCTCGAGGTGACTGCGTGCGTGCTGCTCTCCACCAAGGCCGTGTATTTCGTGCTGCACGACGGCCTCCGCCGCTACTTCTCCGAGCCGCTGCAGGGTAGGCGCCGGGGCCTGCTGCCGTCCGGGGAGCTGGGAACCCACACCTGAGATGGGCTCCATCGTAGAGCCAGTTGTGTGGCCTCAGGCAGCAGTGACTTGGCTGCACTGGGCTAAGATCTCTTGTGGGGCAGAGAGTGAAGCAGCATTTCCCCCTGGCTCTGTCATGAGGGACCTCAGGCAAGGCGTGGAAGCGCCAACCAGGGCCCAGCAAGCACCTGGGCAGTAAGCCATGATGTGGTATTGAGCAGCCTCTGCTCCTTGGGGCCTCAGTGGAAGGCCCCTGGTGACTCCCTGAGCCAGGCGCAGCTCAGGCCCTAGAGCACATTGCCCGTGAGGCCTTGTGTGCGTGGAGGGTGGTGGCGGCTCCCAGCAGCCCGGCCAGCCAAGGGGACCCATTCCTGCTGGACTCAGCTGTGCACTAGGCTCTTCTGCTCGCCTGGTGCAGCCACCACCGCCCTTTTCTCCACCGTAGATTTCTGGCATCAGAAAAACACTGACTACAACAACAGTCCCTTCCACATCTCCCAATGCTTTGTTTTAAAACTCAGTGACCTGCAGACAGTCAACGTTGGGCTTTTTGACCAGTATTTCCGGCTGACGGGTGAGTGACCACTGCTTCGTCCTATTTTAGGTGGAGGCCAGTGCAGTGGGCTTCCACCTTCCATGTGCGGGTGCACTATCGCAGCAGGGTTATCTCTGTGCTCACAAGTCTTTTCACCGGGGTGGGAGGAAGCAGCTTCAGGAACTGCTGAGGGTGCAGGACTCACCCGCCAGGGCTCAGAGCGGGAGGGGCACAGGCAGCCAAGTGCCGGGAGGGCAGGCGGGCAGACAGCGTGGGCCCTGTGCTCAAGGGCAGGATGTTTCTGACTCACACTTCCTGAAGAGAGAAAGCTAAGCTCTTTCCCTAATGCCTCCGTATCCCCTTCCAGAAAAATGTCACAGCCCTTCCGCCTGAGAAATGGCTGCATCCTCAGGCCCTGTGACGCTTTCCCACATGGGCCTTCCTGGCCCTGGCTCTGTGGCCTTCAGACCCACGCTGACCTGCTAGAGACTAGAGATAGCTTCAGGGCCAGGGTTTAGGGGGGCAGCTGCCTGCAACCCTGATCAGCCCCTTGTCTTACAGGCTCCTCCCCCATGCAAGTGGTGACTTGCTTGACTCGGGACAGTTACCTGACACACTGCTTCCTTCAGCACCTCATGGCAGTGCTCTCCTCCCTGGAACGCGCACCCTCACCGGAGCCCGTCGACAAGGACTTCTACTCTGAGTTTGGGAACAAGGCCACAGGTACCCCAGCTCAGGCTGTGACAGGCCGTCTGGCCTTCTCGTCGACCCCAAGGGCTGCCACTTGCCCAGAGCGCCTCTCTGCTTCTCTTTCTCACTTTTTCCTCCCTCGTCGTGCTACCGGCTAGGGTTTTCCATTGCACAGTCTCCGTCCCAGCAAATCCTCTGCCATCTGGTAGACGCACCCCAAGTGTCTGCCCTGCTCTGGGCTCCTGGCCTGTGGGTCTGCAGCTGGGCATGGGGCTTGCAATGCTCTCACCCACCTCTGACAGCTGGCAGTTCGTGCCACTGTTTCTGGGCGGCATGGGGCTGTTGGCACTCCCAGCCCCCCACAGACCAGTTCCAGGCTGCAGCCCTAGCAGGCATCTCTCTCTGCAGGGAAGATGGAGAACTATGAGCTGATCCACTCGAGCCGTGTCAAGTTCACCTACCCCAGCGAGGAGGAGATTGGGGACCTGACATTCACTGTGGCCCAGAAGATGGCTGACCCAGAGAAGGCACCGGCGCTTAGCATCCTGCTGTACGTGCAGGCCTTCCAGGTGGGCACGCCACCACCCGGGCGCTGCAGGGGCATGCTGCGCCCCAAAACGCTCCTGCTCACCAGCACCGAGATCTTCCTTCTGGACGAGGACTTCGTCCATTACCCACTGCCCGCGTTTGCCAAAGAGCCGCCACAGAGGGACCGGTACCGGCTAGACGATGGCCGTCGCGTGCGGGACCTGGACCGCGTGCTCATGGGCTACCAGACCTACCCGCAGGCTCTCACCCTCGTCTTTGATGATGTGCAAGGCCATGACCTCATGGGCAACGTCACCCTGGACCACTTCGGGGAGGTGCCAGGTGGCCTGGCCAGAGCCGGCCAGGGCCACGAGGTCCAGTGGCAGGTGTTTGTCCCCAGCGCCGAGAGCCGCGAGAAGCTCATCTCACTCTTGGCCCGCCAGTGGGAGGCCCTGTGCGGCCGGGAGCTGCCTGTGGAGCTCACTGGCTAGCCCAGGTGGCGGCTGGCTCTTGCCGCCCTCTGTGGCCAGCCTGGTGTCCAGTCAGTGCAGGGAAGCAGGCTTTCTTTGTTCTTTTTAGAATGGTTTCTCCTCCCTCTTGGTACCTTCATTTGACTGTCCTCCCAAAGAATGTGAACGTCCGTGTTCAGTTGATTCTTTCTGGTCCCAGGAGTGAAAGGGCCGGCCCCTCGGGGCCTCCGTGTGCCGTCGGCCTCCTGCGCTTCTGTTGCCTACCCCTGGTGGTGTGTGCCGGGCACAGCAGCGTCCTGTCTTCTGTCATAGGACCGTTGTCAACACGTGGCGTCGAGGGTCCTATTTACTCGTTCACGTCTTTTCCTGAAATGTCAAGCCCAGTCTTGTTGATGTTGCTGTCGTGGGCGTTTGCTGCTAACCATGAAGCTGGCAGCGAAATGCACATTGGACGTTCCCACCCTGTGCAGTTTTCCAAAGTGGAGGCTTCTCCTGGTCCAGACAAGTGGGAGAGCTCCGTGGGGGGCAGGAGCCCCCCAGGCCTGGGGCTGAGAGGGATGGGGGCCGGGGACCTAGAGCTGCCAGCACCGGTATGAATTCTGTTGCCTATTTTATCTGTTCCAATAAAGTAGAGTTTGGCACAGTCTGGGTCTTTTATTTCGGCGTCCTCTGGGCTTCCAGCAGGGCATTGGCCCGGGACAGGGCCTGAGGTAGAGCAGGTCCCCGAGAGACGCAGGAAGGTGAGGTGTTGGGGGAAGGATGGAGGGAGGAGAGGCAGAGGGGATGGAAGGCAAAGGAAGTGGCTCTCCCAGGGCCAGAGGTTGGGGGTGGCACTGGAAACTGAGGGGCCGGGGCAGGTGTTGGGGGGACTTTGGACGGGGCCTTGCTGGCCTGTGGCTACACCACGAGCCTCCGGGCACCCCTGGCGCACAGGCTCACCGCCCTTCTGCCCTCGGGGCAGGTGTCACGCCTGGGCCCAGCCCCACCAAAGGCTGCAGCCTGCTGTGCGTGAGGGTACGGCTGGAGTCTAGGGTCCCTTACTGTTTGGGGCCTGGGGGTCTCTTCGAGATGACTGCAGGGAGGCCAGTGGGGAGCCAGCCCCAGGTGTGTATCGTGGAGAGGAGGGCCATGCCCACCTGTGTTTGCTCATGTCCTAAGAGGTGGGGATTGCCTCAGGAAGCCCTGCTGAGGTAGAACCTAAGACCTCCTTGGGACCCAGACGCTGTGCCCCACTCTTACTCAACCCATTCCTAACCCCCAAGCAAGGCCCTCAAACCCTTCTTGCCTCCCTCTCTCATCCTGGTCCAGTCAGGAGCTTCAGTCCCCAAGGTGCAGGGCGTGTGGGCAGGACTGGGGAGGAGGTGAGTGGGGAGCGGCCAAGCCGGCTCCCAGGCCTGCTTCTGCTGTTCGTTTTCCCTGGGTGCCAGCAGGGTGGGGATCTTGGCCTAGAGGACCCATCGCCCTTGAGAAGACTGGGGGTATGGAGGGGCCCTAGAGGGAGGGTCTCCCCACTAAACCCCATAGCTAGATCACAGACCAGCCCAGTGGCCCCACCAACTGGTAAGGGGAGCGGGAACCTGCTGAGGATAAGTAGGAGAGGGGTGCATGTGACAAGGCTTCCCTCAGCCAGGCCACTACCAAAGACATTTATAGATGGCCACCTGCGTCTCACCTTAGCCCTCTGTCTGCAGAACAGTGACAACCAGAGGTAGAGTCGCCACACCCAGGCAGGGCACACGGCGACCTCGCCACCGGGGCTGCTGTTCCAGGCCCCATAGCCCATTGTGTCAGCCCGCCCAGCCTGTGTCCAGTGAGGACTTGACCTGGTGGGCGGGGGGGGGGCGGCGCTGTGCAGTGTTGGCGGGGATACTCTGCAGGCAGCAGTCTTGGGACTGGGTCTTCGCACTGCTTAGCTGAGCAACCTTAGACCAGTTACCCAGCCCCCCCGAGCCTGTGTGCCCACCAGTAAGAGAGGTCCTAAAAGTAGCCACATTCACCTCTTCATTCATTTGTTCCACAAATCTGTACTGAGCATCTACTGTGTGAGCTGGACAGACACTGTCCCTGTTCTCCCATAGCTGACATTCTAGCCGGGGACAGAACGTTAAATAAACCGGGGTCAGCTCGTGGCCAGTGCTGTGATGAGATGAAGGCTAGCGACTTTTGACCTGAGACTGGACCGAGGTCAGTGCCTGAGAGAAGGTCTGGAGGGGCAGCTGCTTGACGTAGCTAGGGCAGAGTGAAGGAGAGCAGCGAAGGTCAGAGGGGCTGGCCTCGCGTGGACAGCCGTGTGCAGGTTTCCTGAGCGGGGAACAGATGGGTCGGGAAGGAGGGCACTGAGGAGGCCCCCGGGAGGAGAAGGGAGATGTAGACAAGGTTGGGGGCCGGACTAGTCAGAGGGGTAGCTGGGGCCGGTGAGAGGAGGGGCAATCCGCTGTCCACTCAGCCCAGAGCCCGGCAGGGAGTCAGAGGCCTGGTCTTGCCCTCAGCAGTTGGAGTTGGAAGCAGACAGACCTGATCAGGGACTGAACACCGCCCCCCAACACACACACACCCTTAGCCTCTGCAGACGCTTAGGGCAGGGAGTTGGGTGCATTTGCATTTGAATTTTTCTCCAACCTCTGGTAGACCCCAGGTTTGTGGCTAATGGTGGACTTGGCGGCTGCGATGCCAGGAGAAGGGTCCTGGGGTCAGGAAGCCCCAAGCAGGGCCTAGGCCATCCATGCAGGGGTCAGTAGCCAGCACCTTCCCTTCCGCCTGCAGGCTGCTGATAGGCAGGAGGAAATCCTGGCGGGTTCCTGTGGGGTGAGCTGGCGGGGCCTCCAGGCCGCTTTTAAAGCAAGTGCCCGCCCCCATCGCACTTGCCCGCCCTGTGCCTGCCCCTCAGAGCTCATTCCCCACGCAGGCTGCCCCAGCTCCGTGCTGGACAGTGTGCCCGCCAGCCGCCACCAGCCATGGCAGGGTCCCCAGGCCTCCTCCTGCTCTGCCTCCTGGCCTTCTGCCTAGCAGGCTCCAGCACCGTCAGGGGGCAGAAGGTGAGTGTGAGCCAGTTGCAGGGGGTTATCCAAGTGTTCAGGCCCTGCTGGCCAGCGGTGGGAGCAGGGAGGGAATGTACACAGACCGGGCACAGCTCTGGGGACAAATGGTACGTCTAACCCTCCGTGAGCAGTCAGGAGGACCCGGCGGTGTGTCCATCTCCCTAGGCTGAGGTCTGTGTGTGGCTGCTTGGGGTGGCAGGGGTGGCAGCCTGCCCTCCTCTAACTGTACCCGGCCGGCCAGCTGTGGGGTGTGGTGCGGTGCGGTGCGGTGCAGTGTGGTGTGGGCAGCCATCCCCAGGCCTCCCTAGCCTGAGAGTGAGCAGTGCTGAGCCAGGCCCATCCTGCTGCCCTCCCAGCCCAGACCGAGGCCCGATTCCTACTTGGTCCTCGCCCGGGGATTAGAGGTGCAATCACCTCCAATCCTCAAAGGGCTGACAAACTGGGGCTCCCGTGGCACAGGCATGTACGTGCTGAGGGGGGTGTGTCTGTGCCCAACCCCAAGAGTGCCCTGAGGCAGAATGAGTTCTACTGACCCCAATTTCTCTGGGTAAATGACAGCCAATGATAACACCCTTGCCTCTAAGAACTGCGGTTTATTGAGCACACAGACCTGGCACACCCAGTATGGGCCCCCTCCAGCCCTCTCAGCCCCTGGGCAGTGGGTTCTGTGGTTCTCCACCCTAGAACAGGTCAGTCCAGCTCTGGAGCTGTGCCCCAGGCACCACCTGTGACTCCCTGTCCAGCCGCATGCAAGCAGCAGAAGGGTCCTGGTGTGGGGCCTTCAGGTCCACGTGCGCCCCCCTCTAGGCTGCCCCTCTGCAGGCCCCACAGTAGGGACAATGTCCCAACTGGAGTGTCTGGAAGAGCCTTCCACCCTAAGTATGGAGATCGAGTCACCTGGCTGAGGCTGTCTGTCTCCAGGTGGCCCTCTCCTGTGAGGCAAGTTCACCTGAATTCCTGTGGCAGCTGCCGCTGCCCCATTATCACTAGCAGGCAGACAGGCCCAAGAGAGAAAGTGTTTGCCTGGGATTCCACTGGCAAGCAAAACCAGGACAGGTCCCAGGCGCCCTGCCACCGTCAGTCTTTTCCTCTTGTACTCCTTGTGGTCCCTTGGAGAAGAGGAAGAAAGGGACTTTGCCGCGTTCAGGGCCAGGTCAGGGTTGGGGACAGGCAGATGAGTTTGAAAAGGTGACAGTGACAGGGTCACTGTCAGCTGAGGGTTACAAGCTGATCCTGCAGGCGGGTTCCTGCTCCCTCCCCGCTTCAGTTTGCCCGTGTGTACAATGCAAAGGAACTTCAGAAGCTGCTCCCTCCTCGTGTTCTGGAAACAGAGGTCAGTGAGGGGCTTCGGGAGCAGCTTTTCCCTTGTCAGAGACCGTGGTTCTGACCACCGCTAAGCCTGCATTCTAGGGTTGGGGCTCAGCCAACCTGGGCACAGGGAGGGGGGCCCAGCGGCTGTTGTTGACAGGGACACCCTGCTGCTGGCTTCTCTCACACACCCTCAGCCACTCGGCCCGTGCAGCACCCCGCCCACAGTAAACGTCAGGAACTGAGGCTCTGAGGGGAAGGGATAAGCTCTGGTTCACATGGCCAGTTGGGGGCAGAAGCGGGACTGAAACACAGGTAAGTTCAGGCACTAGAGGCATGGAAGGCTTCCTGGAAGAGGGGAATCTTAGCACCTGTCCATTCAACAGTCTTTTACCAAGCACCTCCTCTGTGCTAGGAACGCGCTTGTGCTGACAGAGCCTGTGGTCTCCAACTGGGGCCTGAAGGCAGGGGGGCATTGGTCTAGGGCAGGGAAGCGAGGTGCAGGGTCCCTTCCTCTGAGGGAGTTCAGGTTCTGGGCCCTGGACCCCAGCTTGGGGGAATTTCTTCTGCCTTCTCACAACAGATGATACGACACCTCGCGTCTCCTCAACTTCCCCAGCGGCATCTCTGTGGGAAGTAGACAGTGCAAAATCAGTTCTGGATTTGGGGAGGGAGGGGTCAGCTCCCGCCTGGCTCAGGCAGATCCCGAGGCGCCCCCAAGAAAAATGGAATCTAATTCAGCACTTGGACATGGTCCAGCGCACCCAGTGGGCCTGGCAGTGAGGCTGGGACAGGGCTGCCTCACAGAGGGGGCCCGAGTGCCTGCCTGTGGGGTGGCATCAGAAGACATGTGGTTTGGCTGCTGGCTTAGCCGTCCACCACCACTTCACACACATTCACAAAAGAGATGCCGCATCAGTGGGTGTCCACCATGGGACACAAGGCTCCGGCCTCCTCCTGTGCCCGGAATTCACCCACTACTTTATCAAAAGAGCAAGGAGAGTGTTCCCAAGGCCCCTGAGCCCCTCTCCAGGGCTGACCAACATTCCTCTAAGATCTGGTCCCTGGGCCAGTGGTGACCATGCTAGCAGCTGTGCCAGCTAGCTGGCCAGGTGGCCCTCAGGGAAGCCCACCGCCCGCTGAGCCTCTGTCCTGAATCAGCAGCTGCCTGACCCTGGAATTACCCAACTTCCTAGCTGCTCCCTAGCTCAGCAAAGACGGAGCCTCGGGTGAGGAATGAGACCGCACTCCCAGCCCACATCTTGGCCTGAGGCTGCTCACAGCAACTTCCCTCTGCAGACCGCAGAGGCATGAGCGGAAAGGGCCAAATCACAGCAGCCGAAAGGCCATTGCTGCTCTTCTGCTCTGAGAGGCCACATATCTATGGGGTTCTAGGAAAGCGGGGTTCTAGGAAAGCGGTGTCCTGGGCTCCCTCCCTTTGGACCAGTGTGGTCAGCATTTTTTAGTTGACAACATCTAGCTCTCCAGCCACGCCCGAAGCGCTCCCCAAAACCTCTCCTCCGTTAAGTGCACCTTCTTCCCATGGCCCTCCCCCCGCCTACAACCAAGAGCTTTGCTTCTGTCTGTCCAAGGTACAGTGCTGTAGGTTACTGGGGCTTGGTTGCTGCAGAGGCAGCCCCGCTGACAGCAGACTTGTGGGAGCTGTGGCAGACCAGTGAATGGGGCCGTAGGGCTTTCTCGGTGCCCTCAGGTGACAACCTCTTCCTTCACCCCCATCTCTGTTCTGCAGCAGCAGCCAGAGGGCCCATTGAAAACACACACTGCCCCAACTCTGCCTCGCCTCCATGGCCTGGCCAGCAGCCCCTCTCCAACCTCTCCAGGCTGCTCTGTCTCGTCACACGCGGTTGTTTGCTCCTTCGCCCTTCCCACCTTTTGCCTCTCCTGACCCCACTGCCAGGAGCTCTGCCCCGGTCAAATCTCCTGCCCCCTTTAGGCTCCAACTCAACTGTCACCTCTTCTGGGAAATTGTCTCCAGCCTGGGTCCTCTCAGCTCCCGCTCTGCCAGCACTGCCCATCTGATGATGGCAGTGGACCCCTGGGTCCCGACCAGTGGGGCAGTGCGCCCGGCCTGGGGTCAGGTCTCCGGGAGCATGACTGCTTGGTCCAAACACATGCAGACACACTCACATGCTCCCGAGCACATGGGCCAGCCTCTCAGGTCTGGGGCAGGCGCTTGGGTCCCTTGGGCTTGCAGAGAGGATCATTTGGCAGCAGAGTGCAGATACGCTCAGCGGAGTAGGGACAGGTATGCTCCCCTCCCAGTGTCAGCCTCATCGCTTACTATTTATTTTTATTTTTTATTTTTAAAGACTTTATTTATTTATTTTTAGAGAGAGGGGGAGGGAGGGAGAAAGAGAGGGAGAGAAACAGCAATGTGTGGTTGCCTCTCACATGGCCCCCGCTGGGGACCTGGCCTGCAACCCAGGCATGTGCCCTGACTGGGAATCGAACCGGGACCCTTTGGTTCCCAGCCCACGCTCAATCCACTGAGCTACACCAGCCAGGGCTTACTATTTATTTTTAAATGAAAGGCGAGAATGAGCACTGGGTGGAGAGTCTGGGTCCACACACTGTCACCAGGTAGCTCTGAGCAAGGGCCACCCACGGGGAGTCTGCCTGGGAGCTCGGTTTCCTCATCTGAATGGGCTGACGTGGACCAAAATGGCTAGGTTCTCTTTGTGTCAGAAAGCATAGACTGAGACTTCCGGGCACGCCTGTGGGGCCCTGGGTGAAGGTGTGTGGCCGTGGACACAGATACATGCCATGGCAGTCACAGCCAGTGACAGACAGGTCTCCCCCATGTCGGACCTTCCTGTCCTCATCACGTCCCCACTGATGGGTGCCGCCCAAAGCCTGGAGAGGATGAGAGGCACTGCAGGGACCAGGACAGAGGCGGGACTGGCACGGGGCCCAGGCCCCTCACTCTAAACCCTGTCCGTGGCCCAGGTGTGGTTCAGACGCTGCGATGTGAAAACCAAGTTTGTCACTCACACACCCTGCACCATGTGCCCTGCCATCAAGAAGCGGGTGTGTCCCTCGGGCTGGCTTCGTGAGTTCCCAGAGACCATAGTGGACTGCCGGTGAGGACCCCCACCCCCATCTTCGCCCATTTCCAGGAGCATCCCCTGGGGTGTCAGGCAACCAGGAAGAGCCTGGCTGGCCTGGCAGGGAGGGCAGGGTCTCACTGAGCCACAAGTCTGTTGGCTCCTCCCCTGGAGCAGACAGAGGAGGAATAAGGGGCTGGGGCTGCTGGAGTTGACTAACAGCTGCGATGGCCAGGCCCTGTGCTCAACTCTGTCTGGGCCTGGCACGTAGATGGGAGGCAGAGTAAGGACCCTGGAACCCCATGTCAGGAGGCTGGGGTGGGGGCTGCGGGCTGGGAGCCCTGCCCATCGCCCTGCCCATCGCCCTTCCCACCCTTTATCCCCAGCTACGAGGTGAAGCTGGGGGACTCTCTGGTGTCCATGAGGGGCTGCAGCCTGGAGTGCTGGAAGGACGTGGTGGAGAAGGCTTGCTGCCCTGGCTACTGGGGGTCCCAGTGCTATGGTATGGGGGGAGGGGTCCCTGCTTGGCTCCTCGCACTGCAGCCCCGGCTCCCCGTCTGCAGCACCCGCGGCGTGCCCCTTCACCGCCGGCACTCGGCAGTGGCTGTGAGCCAGCACTGCTGGCCGCCTGGCACTGGCTGCCCTGGGGAGGGGCTGCGTCTGGGGCTGCCAGGGGCTGCTGGGGTCAGGGGTGAATTGAGAGTTCTTAGACCACAGCTGAGTTCTGGGGGGTCCACAGAGTGCCCTGGGGGGGCAGAGACCCCATGCAACGGCCATGGGACCTGCCTGGATGGCATAGACAGGAACGGGACCTGCGTGTGCCAGGTAAGAGTCGGGCAGGCTGGGGAGGGGACAGTGGAGGGGCTGCACTGACTGGGTGTGTCCCTCCGCCAGGAAAACTTCAGTGGCTCAGCCTGCCAGGACTGCCAAGATCCCAACCGGTTCGGGCCCGACTGTCAGTCAGGTGAGCACTGGCAGGGCAGAGGGACAGGGCCGGGGTCCTCCTGCAGTCCCTGCGGCCGGCCCCCACCAGGCTCCCTGCAAGGCCCCTCAGCCTTTCATTTCTCCTCTAGAGACACAGACGTTTGTTCATCTCACCTCCAGCCCTTGCACTCGCTGGTCTAGGAGGCCTGGTGTGGGGTCTTCCAGCCGCCGCTGGACCCAGGCTGGGCCACGGGCCTCCCTGGGCTCCCAGCACCCCTGTAGTCTGGCATCACAGCTCTGCACTCTTGAAGCTGTGCCTGTTGGAGCTGAGTCTGACATTGTAGAGGTCAGGGACTCACCCCCATGTGTCCCTGGGTGAGGCTAATGTCCCACCTGTCCCTGTGTGTCCTTCCCAGTGTGCAATTGTGTGCATGGCGTGTGCAGACACGGGCCACTCGGGGATGGAAGCTGCCAGTGCTTTGCTGGGTACACTGGACCTCACTGTGACCAGGGTGAGTGGGGCTCTAGGGGCAGCCCGGGCAGCAAGTTCAGCAGGACCTCTGCCCGCCATCTGATTTCTTTCTTTCTTAAAGATTTTATGTATTTGTTTTTAGAGGGGCAGGGAGGGAGAGAGAGAGAAAGAGAAACATTAATGTGTTGCCTCTCACAGGCCCCCAACCAGGAACCTGGCCCACAACCCAGGCATGTGCCCTGACCAGGAATCGAACTGGTGATTTTTCAGTTCGCAGGCCAGTGCCCAATCCACTGAGCCACACCAGCCAGAGCCTGATTTCATTATAAATAGGAGAGGCATCCAGCTGGTCAGGGGGAGGGAGAGGTCTCATCTGAGACCTCTGCTGCCCAGAGGCCCAAGGAGGGCAAGGCCCTGGACAGAAACGCACAGCAAATTGGGCAGAGCATCTGTGCTCTTGTGTCCCTTTCCGACCTGGGGCTTCGGCCACAGCAGCGCTCTCCCCTGTCCACTCAGAGGTGCCTGCGTGCCAGGTCCTGCACTGTCCCCACAACTCCCAGTGCTCCGCAGAAGACCCCACCTGCAGATGCCTGCCTCACTACACCCAGCAGGGCAGCGCATGCCAAGGTAAGTGTGTGGCCTAGAGCACGGGAGCCCAGCTCGGGTAGAGTGGGGCGAGCACTGGGAGGGCATCCTTTTAACCAGCAAGTGTGGCCCAGCCATTCAGAGGGAGGGAGAACTGCTCCTGAGGGAGGTAAAGGGGGCCCATCCCCAAGGTCCAGATCAGCCTGCTCACCCCCCGCTGAGCCGTCCTGATGGAAACTGGGGAGGAGACAGACTCCTGGGAGCCAAGCTCACTTGGGCTTTCTTTCCCTGCCCTGGCAGCCCCCGACCCCTGCCGGCCATCGCCCTGCTCCCCATTGGCCCAGTGCTCAGTGAGCCCCGCGGGGAAGGCACAGTGCCGCTGCCCCAAGGACTACCTTGGCGACGGGACCGTGTGCCTGCCCCAAGACCCGTGCAGCTCCAGCAACGGCGGCTGCCCCAGCAACTCTACCGTGTGTCTGCACCAGGGGCCAGGCAAGGTGAGCCGGGGCCTGCAACGGGCCTGCCCCTCCGTCCCCTGACCCATGCTGGCTTGGGACCCTGGGCAAATCAAGGGCCTTCGGGGAGCTCCAGCAGCCCTATTTGTAAAATGGGAAGAGAATGACACCCTCCACTTGAGGGCGGCGGCTGGGGCTGAGCAGAGCTCCGCGCTGTGGCGGGCACCCGGCCACCCTCACGACACGACGTCCCCCTCCCGGCCCTGCCTAGGCCTCCTGCAGGTGCAAGCCAGGCCTGGTCAGCATCAACGGCAGCGCCTCTGCAGGCTGCATCGCCTACTGCTTCCCCTTCTCCTGTGACCGCTCAGCCACCTGCCAGGTGACCCCCGACGGGAAGACCAGGTGGGCACATGGACCTCAGAGTGGGCACCGGGGGCAGAGCTGGGAGGGTGGGCTGGGCAGGGGCAGGGGTGCACATGTGTGCTCCTCCAGCTCAAGGCCATGGGGGGCAGGTGGGGTGGGCCAGGAGGTGGGGACTGGCCCCACCCTGCCCTAACCAGTTCTCCCCATCCCCCAGCTGTGTGTGCAAGGAGGGCCAGGTGGGGGATGGGCGTGCCTGCTATGGACACCTGCTCCATGAGGTACAGAAGGCCAGCCCAATAAGGACGGTGCTCCTGGGACTGAGAGTCGCCATCGCTATGCTGGGTAACACCTTACCCCTCGACCCCAACACTGCCACCAGGGAGGGAGGGGTGGCCTCTGCAGAGATTCCTTGTTTCTCTGCCCAGGTGCTATGCAAGCAGAGTGGGCTGCGGTGGGTGCATGGTGGAGGGGGAAGCTAGCCCCCAGACCCTGGGGGCCATATCTACTGTAGACCAGGCCCAATGCTCCCCAGCAGGACCCTCTAAACCTGAGGACTGACACCTCAGGGTTTCCCCAGTTCCATTCTGATGCACCTCTCCTGTCCCCCCAGACCAGGGCTGCCGGGAGATCCTCACTACGTCGGGCCCATTCACTGTGTTGGTGCCGTCCCTCTCCTCCAGGACCTCCTGGACCATGAATGTGAGCCCCCAGCCCCACTGAGGAGCTGGCTGCAGCCTTTGCCTCCTTCCTGGACCCTGCCCCAGGCTTTAGGTCCTGAGAGAGTCCCCAGTGTACACTCCAGGCAACTGAGGCCTGGGAGCATCTTGTCCCCTCTGTTGCTCAGGCAGGATGGCGTGAAGAGGCCACCTGCCCAGGGCCCCTAGCACCACGGTCTCCTCATGCCCACAGGCGTCCCTCGCCCAGCAGCTCTGCAGACAGCACATCATCGCAGGGCAGCACCTCCTGGAAGACTTGGTGGTTCCGCAGCAAACACGCAGGTGGTGGACGCTGGCTGGGCAGGAGATCACGGTCACTTTCAACCGCTTCAAGGTAAGGAGGGGGAACCTCACCCTGGGGGCCAAAGGAATCGCAGGGGACCCAGCTCCAGGGTAGGGGGCTGGCGTGTGGAACTGAGCCAGAGGTCTCATTTCTCTGCAGAAATACACCTACAAATACAAAGATCTGCCCCAGCAAACATTCATCATCCAAAAAGCCAACTACCCGGCGGCGAACGGCGTCTTCCACATGGTGACTGCCCTGCGGTGGCAGCCCCCATCTGAGCTACCTGGTGACCCCAAGGTGAGACCGTGTCCTCCTCTCCCTCCACCCTGTGCTGCTGGGTGACCTCTTACGCCCACAAGCTTTAGAGGGGCGGCAAGAGTAGCTCTGGGCAGGGCTGGAGTACAGCTCTTCCCCTCTGGAGCTGAAACAGCCTCATCTTTGACTCTGTGTCCTAATGTTTGTCCCATTTTACAGAAAACCATCGGCCAGATCCTTGCCTCCACAGAGGCCTTCAGCCGGTTTGAAACCATCCTCGAGGTGAGTTTGGGAGAAAGGTCCAGCTTGTCTGATCTTTTGGGCCAGGACTCCTCATTAACCAGAATCTGCCCCACAGTGATCTGAGGTTTGGAGTAGCACACAGGCTTATCCCCATCCCAGAACTTGCCCATCACCACCCGGAGGTCCATTGTTGATGTCTACCATCTACTCCCAGTGGGGGTTCCCTGCAGGCCAGGGCAGCGGGGCCCAGGTAGTGCTCACAGGCTGGGGCTGGCCCCAGAGCCTACCTGAGCTTCCCTTCCACCACCGCAGAACTGCGGGCTGCCCTCCGTCCTGGACGGGCCCGGGCCCTTCACCGTCTTCGCCCCAAGCAACGAGGCTGTGGACAACTTGCGCGATGGGCGCCTGATCTACCTCTTCACCGCAGTAAGGAGGCAGAAAGAAGGGGCTGCAGACATGAGGACCCTGGGGCTTCTGCTTCCCCTACTGGGCTTCCAGCAGCCAAGCTCTCTCTCCCCTGCCAGGGCCTGTCCAAACTGCAAGAGCTGGTGAAGCACCACATCTACGACCACGGCCAGGTGAGGGGTCTTCCTCCCAGAGCGGCCACTCGCACACGGTGCTGGGCTGTTGAGGGGTTCGTCTGTGGGCACCGGCCTTCCCAGGAGCCTCTTCTCCGCTCCTCGCCCATCTGGACTATTACAGCAGAGAGAGCCTGGGGACCCCGGTGGTAGCTGCGGCTCACCTGAACAGGACTGGGTGTGGCCCGGAGTGTGTGGCTAGTGCCCAGCCTAAGGCCAACCCCTCCTCTGTCCCAGCTGACCATTGAGAAACTCATCTCCAAGGGTCGGGTTGTCACCACGGCAAACCAGGTCCTGGCTGTGAATATCTCCGAGGAGGTGAGATACAGAAACATCCGGAACGGAGGGGCCCATGGAAGGGTGGTCGTGAGCAGCCCGCCATTTGGCCTCTTTCAGAACTGCCTTCCTGCTCCAAGCCCTGTGGTGGGCGAGGGGGCCCTGGGAGGGTGGGGGCACGTGGGAGGCAGGCACAGATCAAACCCTTCTCCTGGAGGCTGAGAGGCTGGGAGGGCCCTGAGGAGGAGGAGGGAGAACACAGGGCGGGAGTGGTCCACGTGGGGGAACAATGTGGGTCAGGGCACTGGGGCTGCAGCAGTGTTGCCAGAGCAGGAAGCACCTCCAAGGGCGGGGGCGGGGAGACCAGGACAGGCCGGCCCTTGGCATAGCCTCCCAGCTGCAGAGGAGGGGGCGGCAGGGCTGGCCTGAGCCTGCCGGGCTGGATGGCTTGCACACCGGGCTCTGCCACAGGGGCGCATCCTGCTGGGACCTGAGGGGGTCCCGCTGCGCAGAGTGGATGTGCTGGCTGCCAATGGTGTGATCCACATGCTGGAGGGCATCCTGCTGCCCCCCACCATCCTGCCCATCCTGCCCAAACACTGCAGCCAGGAGCAGCACCAGATTGTGGTGGTGAGCGCGTGCCACACAACTAGGCTCCCTGAGCACCAGGGGCCGCTCGTGCAGGAGTCATCTTCGGGGGTGGGCTGCTGGCAGCTCGGGCACAGACCCCATGGGCCTGCCTGGACTCGCCAACATCCTTGCCTGCTGATCTCCCTGCCAGACATTCTTGCATCTCCCGCCCTGTCCGCACCTCCCTGTCCAGGCCTGGGACTCTCACGCTCTCACATTAAGCTCTTTCTCACTGTGGGGCCTTGGTTCTTGCTCTTCCCTCGGCCCGCCCGCCTGCCCACCATCTCCTGACCCTCCTGTGGTTGACGCTTTCTCAGACCCCAGCTCGCTCTCAGCTCCATGCCGCTTTCTTAGGGTTCGCTGCATAAATAAACCGCTACTGACCACTCTCCCCACCCCCCGTGCCCTGCCCAGGGCTCCTGTGCGGACTGCCAAGCCCTGAACACCACCAGCAGCTGCCCCGCTAACAGTGTGAAGCTGGTGAGCTTCCCTGGGCCCTGCCCGCAGCGTTGACCCCTGACTGCCTGGGGTCAGGGTGGGACAGGGGGCCTGGGAGGCACGGCTGGATCTGGAGGTTCAGCACCCCTCAGTCCTGCTGAGGGTGGGAGTGTTGGACCCAGGGGGCTGAGGACCCTTGACCAAGGCTACCCGGCAAAGGGGGTCAGCCCAGGACCGGCACCTGCTGACGAGCTTGGCACGGCCCTCCCCAGGACATCTCTCCTGAGGAGTGTGTCTACACCCATGACCCCATGGGGCTCAACGTCCTGAAGAAGGGCTGCGCTCACTACTGCAACCAGACCTTCCTGGTGAGCCTGGGCACAGGGCACTCTGTCCCCGGTGACCGGAGCACCTGCTTCACCTTTGGGCCCCCCAGGCTGGGGCTGAACGGCTGCCTGCCTCAGAGAGCAGTGCCACATCCTAATGGTGGAAAAGGTGTCCCGCAGGGGCCTCCCCTCCCCCTTGCTCTAGAGAAGGGACCAGGGAGCAGAAGCACCGGGGCAGCGGGGGGCATGGCACCAGGCGGACCAGCAGACACACTCTGTCTCTTGCAGAAACCTGGCTGCTGCAGAGGGTTCTTCGGGCCGGACTGCGCACAGTGCCCCGGGGGCTTCTCCAACCCCTGTTACGGCCAAGGCAACGTGAGTGCCCGCCCTGGGGCGAGATGCGGGGCAGACAGGCCTCGTCCGAGCTGGCCGGTGACCAGCTGTGTGTCTGAGCCGGCCGGCCTCTGTCTGGCCTCAGGTCTCTCACATCCAGGCAGTGGAAGTTGGGTCATATTATTTTTGCTCTTTTAGATAGAAGTAATTAATTAGATAGGTTTTTATATCTACTCTTGTAAGGGCTATTTGTGAGTAGTTTTCTTTTGTGGCCAGCTTTTGCCACTCTAACATCAAGGTTACTTCCGCGCCTCGCTAGGGAAGGCCAGAGGCGTTGTGTGCTTCTAGATTGAGCAGAAGTCACTCACAAAGCCTCCAGGGCCGGGTGCTAGGTTTTGACAGCATCAGTGACTTGGAAGATCCAGGGTAAGGTCTTCCAGGGAGCGGGAGCAGGAGCTCAGTCAGCTCAGGGTGTTAGGGGAGGCGATGGGGAGAGGCCCCTCCCCACGACTGACGCTGCCTCCCGCCCGTCGCCAGTGCAGCGACGGGGTCCTGGGCACCGGGGCCTGCCTCTGCTTCCCCGGCTATAAGGGCATCGCCTGCCACATCTGCTCTGACCCACGCAAGCATGGAGACAAGTGCCAGGAAGGTGGGTGTTCTTGGCCCAGGCTGCCGGCCAGGGAGGAAAAAGGTTCTGCTTGGAAAGAGGGTTGGGGACCCCCAGGAAGGGGAACAGAGCCCCAGGAAGAAGGGTTAAACCCCAGGAGTAGAGGAGGATTTGGGGACAGAAATAGATGTCTCCTTCACCCATTCCAGGAAGAGAATTGTGGTTTAATCTAAAGCATTCAGGATTAGGTCAGACAGAGAGGAGAACTTCCTGATGGTGGATTTGGGGGCGGGGCAGCTAGAATGGGGTGGCTGAAAGCAGTGAATGTCCCCCTCTCATTTCCCCTGCCTGCCTATTGAGTCTGGGACGACCTCTGACTTTGTGACCCTGAAGTCCAATCCTTGCTGGCTGCCCCATTCCCGGCACTGCCCCAGCAGCATCCTGGCTCCCAACCAGCTCTGCCCCTGCCTGAGTTTCCCTGCTCCCTCCTCCTCCCTACAGACTGCGGCTGCGTCCACGGTCTATGTGACAATCGTCCAGGCAGTGGGGGTGTGTGCCAGAGTGGCACGTGTGCCCCAGGCTTCAGCGGCCGCTTCTGCAACGAATCCACCGGGAACTGTGGGCCCGCGGAGCAGGCCCAGAACTGCCACCCGCACGCCCGCTGTGTGAGCCAGGGCGGCATCGCCAGGTGAGAGCTGGAGCTCCCTCTCTGCCTGTCCATGGCCTCAGCGCCCAGCCTCTGGCCTTGTACAGAGGTTCACTGGAGGCCCCTCCTTCACCGACCCCCAGGTGTCTCTGTCTCGAAGGCTTCGAGGGCGATGGCTTCTCCTGCACACCCAGCAACCCCTGCTCCCACCCAGACCGTGGTGGCTGCTCGGAGAACGTCAGTGTCATCGTCCCTCCCCTGAAGTCCTGACTCAGGGTGGGAGGTGGGACTCCTCTGCCCACTGCTGTGCAGCCCCGACTCATTGATCTGTGGCTCCCACAGGCCGAGTGTGTCCCTGGGGCCCTGGGCACCCACAACTGCACGTGCCACAAGGGCTGGAGTGGGGACGGCCGTGTCTGCGTAGCCATCGATGAGTGTGAGCTGGATGTGCGAGGCGGCTGCCACGCTGACGCCCTCTGCAGCTATGTGGGGCCCGGGCAGGTGAGGTGCAGCAGGCCTGGGCACAGCGGGTGGGGAACATCCGTTCTGGGGTACTCTTGACTCCAGGAATGTCCACTCCGAGAACTTGAGCTCAGGGTCAGAAGCCTCGGACGGCAGTGAGAACCCGGTTCTGCAGTGCTGAGCCCTATAGTCTGGAAGCATCAGACGCGCCGGAGCCGTGAGAAGGCCCCAGGAGCCCTCGCGGGGAGTGCTCTCCAGGGCCGGCCTAGGCAGCACTATTTCCAAGTCAGAAGGCTGTGGCCCTGTCTCTCGGGGTGGAGAACTCTATTGACCAAATCAATGCGTTCTCTGCTCTAACCAGGTGCTGGGGCCATCGTCCGCGGACACTCGGTTCATTTGTTCACTCATTGGTTTCCCACGTGTTACCAGGCCCCTGTTCCATGCTAGTTCCTCCTAGACTTAGGGATTTGGTGCTGGGCAAAGCAGAAAGAGACCCGTGCCCAAGGGCAGTGACATCCCAAAGTCTTTAGAGTCCCGGACTCCAGCTCTAGAACTTTACAATCTCAGGCTAGTCACAAGTCTCAGAACCTGGCGACTTCCGTGTTAGGATGTTCAGCCCTGAGGACTGGCTGGCATTTAAGAATATCTAATACGCCAATTGGAAGGCCAGGCCATGCTGCTTCAGGATCAGCCTCTTCATGGCCCAGGCCTGTGCATGACCCATGGGGCTCCCAGTCCTCCCACCACACAAGGGCCTGAGCTCCCAGCCCCTGGGTCCTTAGCAGTGAGAGCTCAGATGCGCATGAGGGCTGGAGCTGCAACCCCCACCAGGAGCTTTAAAGTTCACAACTGAGGGCTGGAATTAGCAGGTTGAGATGCCCCCAACTTGCAAACAAGGGCACTGAGATCTGGGGAGTCTCACCAGCCACTCCTCTGCAGTGGCTCCAAGCCCAAGGACGTAGGGGAAAGGACCGGAGCTGCTGAGCAGGGTAGCCGGGTCGGGGTGGGATTGAGCTGCCATCCCTGGGGCTTCCCTTAGCACACACTGGCCCACGTGCCACTCACTCACCACTGGCACCAGCAGTCCTGGGAGGGTCCAGGCCTGAGAGCACAGGGGCACAGGCTCTCCCTGGTTGCTTCTCTGCCGATGCCATCACTCTCAGGCTCACCCCAAGAGCCCCTCAGGGCCTCAGTCTTCCCATCTGGAACCAGCTCTCTGAAATTGGGGCTGGGAGAATCTTCTCTGGGGCCTGTGCGGGCCTCCCCAGGGGACAGTGCCTATCAAGAGCTGAGGCGTAAAGGAGAAAAGTGATGGGTGCTCCTGGTGAGATGAAGCCTTCCATTCCCAACCTCTCCAGAGCCGGTGCACCTGCAAGCTGGGATATGCGGGGGACGGCTATGTGTGCAGCCCCATCGACCCTTGCCGGGCAGGCAACGGTGGCTGCCACGACCTGGTGAGGGGGCTCGGAGCCTGGGAAGACTCTCTGGGGTGGGCCTGGGCTGTGTCTCCCAGGTGTCCCTGTCTCTGGTCAGGACTGACTTCTTTCTAAACCCCAAATCCAAACTCTGTCGCCCCTTGCCTGCAGGATAGAGCTCATATTAAGGCCCAGCCCCTGCTCAGCCTCCTCGCTCCACCCTGCCCCCCTGCCCCCATTCCATGCTCCTCTGCAAAGTCACTCCGAGTTCCTTGCTGTCCCCTGATCTCACTCAGCTCTAAGGCCACCATACCTCTACCCATGTAGTCTGGAAGCCTTCCCCGAGCCACACCTTTGCCCCGGTTAGCTCCTCCCATTCTCAGCTCCAACCTCTCCTGAGGGTACAGGGCCTCCTGAGAGCCCCCACAGACCCGGGCTTCCGTGACCCATCTGTCATGGTGGGGTGGGTGACCCGTGTCAAATGCACTGTGATACTGGAGAGTAGGGCCAGGCACTCCAAAGGGGCAACCTGAATGCAGCCTGGACGGGTGGAGGCAGGTGGTGGGGACGGGCGGTTGAAAAGGCAGACAGCAGGAGGGTGGGTGGCAGGCTGAGCAGGGAGATGGAGGGTGGGTGCCGTGCCGCTTGCCACGTGGGTGCTAAATGGAGGGTCGTGTCTCTCTGCCCCACCCCCACTGCAGGCCACCTGCCAGGCAGTAGGGGGAGGTCAGCGGGTCTGCACATGCCCCCCTGGCTATGGGGGTGACGGCTTCAGTTGCTACGGAGACATCCTCCGGGTGAGTGGCTCCCTGTGCTTGGGAACCTCAGGTGGGAAGAGGCAGTGCTAAGGGCCTGGGGGGAGGGAGGCTAAAGTTTGTCCCCAAACCTGTGACCTCAGCTCTTTCCCTCCCCTTAGGAGTTGGAGGCAAATGCCCACTTCTCTGCCTTCTACCAGTGGGTCAAGGTAGGACTCAAACCCAGGAGGCCCCCCTGGACACGGGGGGTCACAGCACATCTCCATGAGCTGGAGGGGAGGCGGATGACCTCAAGATGATAGCTGCCTTCATCCTCCTCCTGTCCCCCTGCACACTGTGTGCGCAGACAGCCGGCATCACGCTTCCTGCCGACAGCCGAGTCACAGCCCTGGTACCCTCCGAGTCTGCCATCCGCAGGCTGAGCCCAGAGGACCAGGCCTTCTGGCTGCAGCCGAGGATGTTGCCACAACTGGTCAGGTGGGCAGCCCAGGTTGGGCCCTGGAAGGGGGCTTCTGTGAGAGACCCAGCCCCTCCCCAGAGGCTCTCGGTTGGCATGTGTTGGTCCCTGGGGGGAGAGCCCCGTCCCAGGGCTCTCTGTAGGTTACACTAACCTGGTTCCATGGTACCCCCCCAACTGCACCCCTCAGGGCCCATTTTCTCCAGGGCGCCCTCTCTGAGGAGGAGCTGGCCCAGCGGGGCGGGCAGGAGGTGGCCACCCTGAGCCCCACCACACGCTGGGAGATTCACAACGTCAGTGGGGTATGTGGCGAGCTCTGGGCAGCAGAGTGGACGGTGCAGAGCATGGGAGGGAACCTGAGTGACTGCAGGCTTCCTGGACCAGGGACCCCAGGGGGCGAGATTGAGGCTCCCTCGCCCTGCCCCGGGCTGGGCTCAGAGGATGGGCCAGGGACGGTTTTGCTGCTGGGCTGGACACTGACTTTGGACCAGTGGTGACTGCCCTGCCAGGAGTTGCCTGCCCCTTTTCGTCTGTGCGCACACACCATCCTTCCCATGCACAGGCCCTACTGAGGGCCCGTGTGCCCATCTGGTTAGTCCTGAGTCTGAGGGCATCTGGGCCAGGCTGGGGGCCACCTGTGGGTGCCTGTGTGCCCAGCAGCCTCTCTGTGGGTGCTGCACCCACTCTTAATTGTCTACCTGTGTCCATTTGTGGCTAAGCTCTGCCTGCTGCCTTCCAGAGGGTCTGGGTGCAGAACGCCAGCTTGGACGTGACTGACCTTCTTGCCACCAACGGCGTCCTGCATATCCTCAGCCAGGTATGGCTGGAGGGGAGTGTGCTCAGGGAACCTTCTAAGCAGAACCAGAGGCAGTGACGTACTGTCTGTCCCCGTGTTCTGTGACAGGTCCTATTGCCTCCAAGAAAGGGCACGCCAGGCGGGCAGGGGCTGCTGCAGCAGCTGGACTCGGTGCCTGCCTTCCACCTCTTTCGGGAGCTCCTGCAAGTAAGGGCACGAGGAGAGGCTCATGGTCGGGGCACCCTTCTTCCCCAAGAGCGGAGGGAGCGGCATCAGGACTGGGGGCAACTATGCCCACTGTGCCCATCCCTGACCCCGACCCCCTGTCCCTAGCACCATGGTCTGGTGCCCCAGATTGAGGCTGCCACCGCCTACACCATCTTCGTGCCCACAAACCACTCTCTGGAGGCCCAGGGCAACAGCAGCAGCCTGGTGAGGTCCCTGGGACCGGGGAGGGTGCAAAGGGCCACAATGGGTAGAATGCTACTGTTCAGGGCTCTGGGTAGACCTGGAGTCCCCTGAGCTTCCCCTTCCCCTCAGGATGCAGACACAGTGCGACACCATGTCATCCTGGGGGAGGCGCTGTCCTTGGAAGCCCTGTGGAGAGGGGGGCACCGAAACTCCCTCCTGGGCCCCACTCACTGGCTGGTCTTCTACAACCACAGCGGCCAGGTTTGTGGGGACAAGGAGACCCAACCCCAGGCACCCTGCTCTTGAAGGCCCCTTGTCCTTGGAGTTCCTCCAGCTGGAGACTCCAACCTCTGCTCCAGGAACTACCCCCCCAGAGGCCCCCATTTGTGGAGACAGCCCCAGCCCTGGGGTGTAGCCCTGAGGTGAGGGTGGGGCGGGCTGGGCTGGGTTCAGCCTCCTGCCCCCGCTCCCAGCCTGAGGTGAACCACGTGCCGCTGGAAGGCCCGGTGCTGGAGGCGCCTGGCCGCACACTGCTTGGCCTGTCCGGAGTCCTGACGGTGGGCTCGAGCCGCTGCCTATACAGCCACGCTGAGGCCCTGCGGGTGAGACGCTGGGGCCAGAGCAGGGCAGACCAGGCCGTGTGCACTGGTGGGAGGGCACTTGGTCAGGGACAGGAGAGCTGTCATCCTGCCCTGAAGGAAGATGGGTTTGGGGGCCTCCTCCCAAGGATGACCTGATGCTCTGCCCTCCCTCTACCCAGGAGAAATGTGTGAACTGCACCAGGAAATTCCGCTGCCCTCAGGGCTTCCAGCTGGAGGTGAGGCTGGGCTGGGCACAGTTCCATCTCTGCTTCGCCTGTGCTCACTGCTCCCAACGTGTCCAACCCTCTGAGCCGGCCCTGCCTGCTGAGGCACAGGGAACCAGGACGGTGCAGGCCTCTGGACGTCCCTGGTCAATGCCAGGAGGCCTGGGCCCAGGGCTGCCCACAGTAGGCCTCACTCACACTTGCACTTGGAGGCCTGCGACCCTGTGTACCAAGCCTGGGTCCTGCCCGCCCCTCCTCGTCGGTCTATCTGTCTCCGTCCAGCCTGCTCCTTCTGCTGTCCTGCTCATGTCTTACCCACGGGAATCTGTAGTCCATCTGTCTGTCTCCCCAGCCCTGCCCTACCCTACCCAAGTCCCTGGCTGAGCCCGCCTGCCTGTTCCCCTCTCCAGGACACCCCCAAGAAGAGCTGCCTCTACAGCTCTGGCTATTCCTTTTCCCGGGGCTGTTCTTACACGTGTGCCAAGAAGATCCAGGTTTGCCCTGAATCTCTACACCCCAATCTTTGACCAGAATGAAGACTGTGGGAGTGGGGGCCCTGGGAAGATCCCAGATTAGATTTCAAGGACAGAGGCAGGGCTGGGACTAGGGTAAGTCCAGAAATGGGGAAGGGAGGGAGGTCTGAGGTCAGAGGGGCCAGTGCTCAGTCCTGTGGCTGTGACCGCGGGGAGGGGGATGGGACAGGAGGAAGGCCCAGAGCTGGCACCATCCCGAGCCCCAGGAGCAGCAGCAGGGTCCGGCTCCGCCCCTCGCTATGGGATCTGGCACAGCCCTTCCCAGCTTGAGTTTCACCGCCTCCATGGAGAGTGCTGTAGAAGGTGGTCTCCTGTTTTCCTGGGTCCAACTCGCTTCATCCTTTGGCTTTGTGGTCTCAAGATGTCCTGCCCACTGCCAACATTTTGCTTGTCCCGGCCTGTGCGGGCCTCTCCTCGCAACCCCTCCCTGCAGGTGCCCGACTGCTGCCCTGGCTTCTTCGGCACGCTGTGCGAGCCGTGCCCCGGGCGGCTGGGCGGCGCGTGCTCAGGCCACGGACGGTGCCAGGACAGGCTCCTGGGCAGTGGGGAGTGCCGCTGCCACGAGGGCTTCCACGGAACGGCTTGTGAGATGTGTGAGCTGGGCCGCTACGGGTCCAACTGCACTGGAGGTGAGGCCTGGGGAGGGAGCAGGAATGGTGGGCGTCCTGGTATCAGACGGCAGTCGGGGAGGCACCGCAGCGTGGGCAAGACGGAGGCAATGGCTAACTCCTGTCCTCCTCTGTCCACTCTCAGTGTGTGACTGTGCCCACGGGCTGTGCCGAGAGGGGCTGCAAGGGGATGGAAGCTGTGTCTGTAATGTGGGCTGGCAGGGCCGACGCTGTGACCAGAGTGAGTGGCTCCAAAGGGGAGGCAGGTGACCCCAGGGTTGCATGCAGTTCCTGGGTCTGAATGACCAGAACCATCCCATCCTCCCATCTCCAGAAATCACTGGCCCTCACTGCCCAAAGAAGTGTGACCCTAATGCCAAGTGAGTGAGCTCAGCCTGGAGCAGGTGGGCAGGTGGGCGGGGCCTGGGGTGCGGGCGGGGCGGGGCAGGGCAGGCTGACTGCTGTCCCCCTCCCAGCTGTGTAGGCGACTCCTCGGAAGCCCCTGCCTGCGTCTGCGCTGCAGGGTACTCGGGCAACGGCACCCACTGCTCAGGTCCAGCCACACTGATGCCCCGAGCTTCCTGGGATATTTTGGGGTGGCTTTCCCCTAGAGCCCTCTTTACCCCTTTAGGTCCAGGCCCTTCCCCTGTCTTGGGTCCAAGCCCTCCCTCTGACCTTTTCTTTTCTTCATGCCTTCCTCCCGTCCCCACCCTCTCCCTTACTTTTCCTCACAATTCTCTGGGATCGTCTGCCTAGAGGTGGACCCCTGTGCCCATGACCACGGGGGCTGCTCCCGCCATGCCAACTGCACCAAGGTGGCTCCAGGGCAGCGGACATGCACCTGCCAGGACGGCTACACGGGCGACGGGGAGCTGTGCCAGGGTGAGCCTGGGGTCCCCACCCTGGTGTATGTGAGACTAGGAGTCTGGTTTCGGTGGCCTGAGTCAGACTAGGAAGGGCTGAGGGGCACACAGGGGTGCGGGGCCTGAGGGTGCTGAGGGTAGGGGGTGAGCACCTGGGTGGACAGGTGAATGAGGGGGGCTACCTAGGCCCCCTTATCCCAGTGTCTCTTCCCCCAGAAGCCAACGGCTGTCTCATCCGCCGTGGGGGCTGCCACGTGCACGCTAGATGTCTGCCCATAGGTCCCCGGCAGGTCAGCACAACAGGGTTGGATCCTGGGGCTGGACCATTCCCCCATGGGGAGGGGGGTGGCCAGGCCTGGGAGGGGTGCCCCTTCTGACCAGGGCGCTGGCCCGCTCTTGGGTCCCAGCAGCCCCACTGATCAGGATTTGGGACAGGTCCTCTGCAGCTGCCTCGAGGGTTACCGTGGGGATGGCATCCAGACCTGTGAGCTCCTGGATCCCTGCTCCCAGGTCAGGTCCCAAGCCCCACTCCATATACAGGGGGAGGAGACCGAGGCAGGTACCAGCCTTCCTCATCCCTAGCAGGGTTCTAAGAGCCTCTGAAGGGTAAGCCACTCTCCCCACAAGCTCAAGTGTAGCTAATCAGTAGGAAACAGGGCTTTGGGGGTTGGACAGGGATCTTCCTGGCCTTTCCCATAGGGCTGGTCGGGGCAGAGGAGTCCTGGGTGCCGCTGAGGCCTCCCTCTCCTATCCCTGCCTCAGAACAATGGAGGCTGCAGCCACCACGCTGTGTGCAAAAGCACCGGGGATGGCCAGAGGACGTGCACCTGTGATGCAGCCTACACCATGGGTGATGGTTTCACCTGCCACGCCCGAGTCAACGTGGTAATGATACCCACATGGGACCCCTGACCCAACTGTGGCTATGCCCTCCTTGGGTCTGACACATGATATTGGTTAAGACCCCAGGTTTGATCCTGATCCTGGCCCTGACCATGACCCTGGGCCTGACCCAGCTATGATCCATGAACCTAATCCTGACCCTAGCTCAGATGCCCCTGGCTTTCCTTTCCTCATCTGTGCCTTGGCCAAACCTTGGGCCACAGGTGTGGGAAAGGCACTAGGCCCTGAATGGGGGCCACCCCAAAGCTGAGCCGAGCCTCATTCCCCCACCAGGAACTCCTTGAGGACAGGCACGCCTCATTCTTCATTCTTCGCCTCCTGGTGAGTGGCCAGCTGGCCTCTACTTCCTCGGTCTAGCCTGGGCCTCTCCACCTGCAGGCCCCACCTGTCTCTTGGCCCTGGTGTTCTCGTTTGGTCAAGGGTTGGTGTGGTCTCTCAGAATCCAGGTCTTCCCTGGAAGATCTGTGGAAGCCACAAGGTTGTCCCAGGTTGCCCCTCTTCTACTGCAGCTGTATCCCCTCTCCTCCCCAGCAATACAATGAGCTCAAGGGCGACGGCCCTTTCACAGTCTTCGTGCCGCATGCAGATCTAATGACCAACCTGTCACAGGTGACAGCCCCCAGGGCAAGGCTGGGAAGGGATGGATACCCAGTGGGCAGAAGTGGCAGTTGGGGCTCCCCCTCCACCCTTCCGACTTCCATTCCAGGATGAACTGGGCCGGATTGGAGCCCATAAAGAGCTGGTGTTCCGCTACCACGTGGTTGGCTGCCGGCAGCTGCGGAGCCAGGATCTGCTAGAGGAAGGCTATGTCACCACGCTCTCCGGGCACCCTCTTCGCTTCAGCGAGAGAGAGGTGAGCCCAGGCCCTGGCCCCGACAGGAGCGGTCCACAGACTCAAGCCCCCCGCCATGGCCGCCGCTGCCCGTGCCCCTGCAAGCCTGTGTCCTCTCGCCACGCGTTTAAGACCTTCTCACTTCCCCTGGGCGGGCAGGCTTTAGTGAGTCAGAGTTAAGTCCAGCCCTAAACCCTGCCCGCTACCATGGACCTGTTCCCCTGCTCAAGACTTCCTGGCCCGTGCACGTGCTCTGCTCCCCACAGAGAGAGTGAGGGAAAGGGAAACAGGGACAGAGAGAGGGAGAGAAAGAGACCGAGACAGAAAGACAAAAATGAGACCCGCTCTCCTCTCTGTCTCGACCCCACTCACCTTCTGTTCCCAGACTTGCCCAACCAAAGCTCCACCCCTGCCTCAGGTCCCACCCACAGCTCACGAGCCACCAATTGGCTTCATTCACTTTCGGCCCCCGCCCCCATGCGTCCATGCCCCGCCCCCAGGGCAGCATATACCTCAATGACTTCGCACGTGTGGTGAGCAGTGACCACCAGGCAGTGAACGGCATCCTGCATTTCATCGACCGTGTCCTGCTCCCGCCCGACGTACTACACTGGGAGCCTGACGCCGCCCCGATCCCGCGGGTATGACCTGGAAGGCGGTAGCTGGGGGCTCGAGATTCCCCCTCCCAAACTGAACTCACAGCTCACTGGCACCTTTCCCTAGAGAAATGTCACTGCTGCAGCAGAGAGCTTCGGTTACAAGATTTTCAGCAGCCTTTTGACGGTACTGTCCCCACGTGTGAGCCTATGGGTGTGTGCATATGTGCACAAGTGTGTACGACTGTGTGTACACTCAGCTGTCAGTGCACACCCTGTCCCTTGTGTGAGCGGGCACAGGCCAAGTTTGTGTGCATGGGCTTCCCAGTGTGAGCACAAGGATGTGCGTGCTATCTGTGCCCACATACTTGACTATAGTCAGGATGTGTGCAAGTTTATCCCTGCACGTATGTTCACACATGTCTGCCTGGGACGGCTACAGAGGAGTGTAGCTGGTGGGAAGGCTGCCTGGGTGGGTCCCTGGAGCCCCTTCCTGCCCATCAGTCTGACTAGGCTGAGACTGCACACCTCTGCTCCTCCGCACCAGGCGGCTGGCCTCCTGCCCCTGCTACAAGACGCGTCCCATAGGCCCTTCACAATGCTGTGGCCCACAGACTCCGCCCTGCGAGCCCTTTCTCCTGATCGCCAGGCCTGGCTCTACCATGAGGACCACCGTGACAAGCTAGCAGCCATTCTTCGGGGCCATATAATCCGTAACATAGAGGTGAGTGCGCCCCAGACCTCGGTCCCCGCTGACGGCCACCCAGCCTGCCTGCCCAACTCCAACCATGGCTTCATCTGTTCAGGCCGTGGCATCTGACTTGCCCAGCCTGGGCCCACTTCGCACCATGTACGGGACCCCCATCTCCTTTTCCTGCAGTCGTGCCCGGCCGGTGAGTCTGGGAAGGAGGCTTGAATGAGGGGAGGAGGCAGGGGCCCTGGCATTGGGGGGTAGGCTCTGTACAGCTGTGACCCCCGTTTGTCCCACATCCTCTGCCTACAGGGTGAGCTCACAGTGGGTGAGGACGGTGCCCGAATTGTGCAGCGGCACTTGCCCTTTGTGGGCGGCCTGGCCTATGGCATTGACCAGCTACTGGAACCACCTGGCCTTGGTGCCCGCTGTGACCGCTTCGAGACTCAGCCACTGTGGCTGGTGAGGGAGGCCCGAGGTGGAAGGGTAAGGACCCAAGCCCATCTGTACTGTTCAGATACTTGAACTTGCTGTATTGGCCTCCATTCCTTCCAGAAGATTTGCAGCATCTGCGGCCGGGAGCCGCCCTGTCCTGAGGGCTCACACGAGCAGGTAAGGGTCTGAGAGCTGAGTGGGTTTTGGGCAGGGCCCAGGGACCACCAAGCTCAGGCTGTTTGTAGCCTGACTCTTTTCGGCTCAGGGCAGCCCCCAGTTGTGCTGGCGCTACCTCACAAAGTACTGGACATCCCCTCCATTGTACCCCTTGGGACTGCGCAGCATCTGGGCCCATCCCCAACGTCGGGCCAGGGGCTGCCACCGCAACTGTGTCACTACCACCTGGAAGCCCAGCTGCTGCCCTGGTCACTATGGCAGTGAGTGCCGAGGTGAGTGTCCTGAGGTTGCAGACACTGCTGATTGGCTCCTCCGGCCGCTGCAGGCCCAGCTCTGGCTATTGTTTCTGAGAGGCCTTGGGTCGGCAGGGGCTGGGCAGGTCCGGGCTGGGGGTGGAATTTGCTAGGACAGAATGGTCTAAGAGGTGGGGTGCGTGTGGTACAGAACCTGGTGTGGTGGGGCCTGGGTGTTCTCCAGCACACGGGGCCCTGGAGGGTTCTCAGCAGCACGGGGACTTGCGGTTGGGGGGTGGGTTGCTGCTTCTAGAAGAGCCTGAGCTGCCACTGGGTGGAGGATGGATGGTGTGGCTGGGTTGGGGGTGCCTGTCAGGGTGGGGGGACCCTGCTGAGAGCCCCTGGACCCACTTCACTTCTCCCACCCTACCCCCTAGCGTGCCCTGGGGGTGCCAGCCACCCCTGTAATGGCCACGGTGTGTGCATGGACGGCATGAGCGGTAATGGGAAGTGTTGGTGCCATCAGGGGTTTACTGGAACTGCATGTGAGCTCTGTGCCCCAGGGGCCTTTGGGCCCGATTGCCAAGGTGAGCTGTCTTGACCCACCCAGCCCTGCTCCCTGCCTCCTTTGGCCCACGTGCCAACTGCATCCTCCAATTTGTTGCTTCTGTAGCCTGTCGCTGCACCTTTCATGGCCACTGTGATGAAGGCCTTGGGGGCTCTGGCTCCTGCTTCTGTGAGGAGGGCTGGACTGGGCCACGCTGTGAGGTACAGCTGGGTGAGTGACCCTCAAGCTTGTGCTCACCCTGCACACACCAGTGTGCGCCCCACCTGTGCATCAGGTGGAGGCACTGAGGGTGGGTGGGAGGGGGTCTGGGGGCATCCAGGAGGGCAGCTACTAATCTCGATATGTGGGGGACAGAGCTACAGCCTGTGTGTGTGCCAGCCTGTGCACCCCAGGCAGTATGCCGTGTAGACAACAGCTGTGAATGCAGCCTGGGCTATGAAGGGGATGGCCACACATGTACAGGTGAGCAGGTGGGTGAGGACATGAGGTGGGAGACCCCTTCCCCTCCTGTCACCTGGCCCAACCACTCTCTCCCTGCTCCAGTGGCAGACCTGTGCCAGGATGGGCATGGCGGCTGCAGTGAGCACGCCAACTGCAGCCAGGTAGGCACTGTGGTCACCTGTGCCTGCCTGCCAGACTATGAGGGTGACGGCTGGAGCTGCCGGGCCCGCAACCCCTGTGAAGATGGCCACCGAGGGGGCTGCAGTGAACATGCTGACTGCCTGAGTACTGGCCCAGTGAGCAGGAGGGGATCCAACAGCTGGGTGGGGAGGTCCCGCAAAGTGGATCCCCCCAGTCACTGAAGGACGCCCGCCTGCTCTTTTGCCCCAGAACACACGGCGCTGTGTGTGCCATGCTGGCTATGTGGGTGATGGGCTGCATTGTCTGGAGGAGCCCGAGCCTCCAGTGGACCGCTGCCTGAGCCAGCCCCCACCATGTCACGTGGACGCCGTGTGCACTGACCTGCACTTCCAGGGTACGCTCCCCTGCCTGGTCCCAGGGCCCAGTCTTACCTCAGTGTTCGAAGCTGACTGTGCATCCCTCCTTTCTGCAGAGAAACGGGCTGGTGTCTTCCACCTCCAGGCCACCAGTGGCCCTTATGGTCTGAACTTCTCAGAGGCTGAGGCAGCATGCGGGGCTCAGGGAGCTGTCCTTGCTTCTCTTCCTCAGCTCTCTGCTGCCCAGCAGGTGTGTGGGGCCCAGAAACATGGAGCTAAGCCTGTGGGAGTCCCTTGAATTGGGCCTTGGGTCTCAACATCCCTTCCTGTTCCTACAGCTGGGCTTCCACCGGTGCCTTGTGGGCTGGCTGGCCAATGGCTCGGCTGCCTACCCCGTCGTTTTCCCTGAGGCAGACTGTGGTGCTGGGCAGGTGGGCGTAATCAGCCTGGGCACCCAGGAGAACCTGTCACAGCGCTGGGATGCCTATTGCTACCGTATGCAAGGTGCAGCCACTCCCAACATGCCTCACTCCCCAGCTCCGTCCCTTCCCACTGGTCCACCAACCCACTGAACCCCCTTTTCTGCAGATGTGGCCTGCCAATGCCGTGATGGCTTTGTGGGTGATGGGACCAGCATGTGCAACGGGAAGCTGCTTGATGTACTGGCTGCCACCGCCAACTTCTCCATCTTCTATGGGGTGTGCAGGGGTCCAGAGGATTCAGGGTAGATGGTGTCTCTGTGGAGGGAGCCTGCTCACTGCCCTGCCTTCCCACCTTCCCAGATGCTGCTGGACTATGCTAATGCCACTCCTCGAGGTCTTGACTTCCTGGACTTCCTGGATGATGAGCTCACCTACAAAACACTCTTTGTCCCCGTCAACGAAGGCTTTGCAGACAACATGGTAACCAGCAGTCGGTGTGGCCGGCGTCCCCTGGCGGGCCCAGGCCAACAGGCTGAGCGGCCTTTGCTTTACCCACAGACGCTGAGTGGCCCGGACCTGGAGCTGCACGCCTCCAGTGCTGCCTTCCTTAGCGCCAATGCCAGCCACGGCACCCTGCTCCCTTCCCGCTCAGGCCTCAGCCTCGTCTTCAGTGATGTGGGCCCCGACAACAGTTCTCAGGCCACTGTGGTAAGACTGGCCATTGCCCCTCCCCACTGACCCTGGCCCCCACTCACCCAGTGGGCCTGATTCTGGTTTCTCCACAGGCTCCATGGGCAGTCGCGGTTAGCCATGTCATTGTGTGGGACATCATGGCCTTCAATGGCATCATCCATGCTCTGGCCAGCCCCCTCTTGGCACCCCCACAACACGTGAGTTGATGATGGGGAGGCAGGTGGAGCTGCAAGGGGCAAGGAGGTGGCATGACCAGTCCTTGATGTTCTCTTTGTTTGCAGGGGGCGATAGTGGCACCTGAGGCCCCACCTGTGGCAGCCGGTGTGGGAGGAGTGGTAGCCGCTGGCGCACTGCTGGGTCTGGCGGCTGGAGCCATCTACCTTCGTGCCCGCAGCAAGGCCCCAGGCTTCGGCTTCTCCGTCTTCCAGGTAGGGCTGGATTGGGGGTTGGTGTCCAAAGATCTTGCTCAAGGCCCCTCACCACTCACCTGTCTTCTCAGGCAGAAGATGACGCAGATGATGACTTCTCCCCGTGGCAGGAAGGGACCAGCCCAACCCTGGTCTCTGTCCCCAACCCAGTCTTTGGCACTCATGAAGCCTTTTGTGAGCCCTTTGATGTGAGTGTGGGGGCAGGGGAACGTGGAAGTGGGTCCTTGGTCTGGTCTCAACCCAGTCACACGTGATACTCCCTGCAGGACTCGCTCTTGGAGGACTTCCCTGACACCCAGAGGATCCTCGCAGTCAAGTGACACATCCAAGACAGAAGCAGGAGAGGACCACTTTATTGCTCATTTGGACAAACGCCCAGAGTGGGCGGGGCAGGAGGGACTGGGGCCTGTTCTGGACAATAAAGGCGCCCTCAGCGGATGTGGGCCATGTCGCTGAGGAAGGGGGTCTTCATGCAGCCGGTGCAGAGCTGGTCCATCCAGAGCGGGGCCTCGTGCTGCAGGGGCGTGCGGCGCGGGTAGAAGGTGAAGTCCACGCGGTAGTTGAGCAGGCAGCTGAGGGAGGCCATGTACAGGTCGGAGAAGCGCACAAGGCGCCTTGAGAAGTAGGTGGGGTTGTGGAAGGTGCGGAAGATGCTCCCAAACTGTGCGTTGAACAGGGCCTTGGTGATACACCTGGGGAGGGAGACATGGGGCACGTGAGGGCCACACAGGATGGGGCTGGAGGGGGAACCCCTGCCCTCACCTCGCCCCGCTCACCTCAACTCCTGCCGCTCCTTCATCCAGGCAGCCAGCACCTGCCGTGACTCAGCATCCTGGTAGGTCTGGGGGAGACAAGGTGTGCTCTGGATGTGTGTGCCCAGGTGGTGTCCCGGTCCCTCCCCGGGGACAACTTGGCCAGCCCTGCACCTGCATGCGCTCCAGCAGCCCCGTAAGCGCCTGCTGCCATGTCAGCGAGTGCATGTACTGCTCCGTGTTGATGATGCGGATCTCACGCTCCAGCTCGGGGATGATGGCGCCTGTGCGCCAGCCATGGCGCAGCATGAGATCCTGGTGGGCAGGGCAGAGGACAAGGCTCAGCACCAGCCGGGGGCCCTGCCGACCCCCACGGCCCAGTCTTGCCCCCACTCACCGCCAGGTCACTGTAGAGGTGATCTCCGAAATAGAGCACACGGGGGCCACGCCATTCTGTCAGACGCAGGAAGTCAAACAGGTTTCCCTGGGGAGAGGTAGGGGAACACTGTGGAGCCCCATGTGCCCAAGGGGTTCCCATGCTGCTAGAAGTGCTCCTGGCTCCCGACCCATTCTCCCAAATTCCCAGAGTGAGGCTTTTTCAGCCGGATGCCGGCTGCCCTTTCCCGTGGCCTCGCCGTCCCCTCTGGGCTCTGGCCCTTGCTACCTCTGCCCCACACTCAGAAACGGGGTCTGCCTGCTGCAGGAAAGTCTCCTGTGGGCCTGGCGCAGTGCCCTGTGCCTCTGGGCCTCACTCCACCCCCCAAACTAGGAACTGAGTCCATTCTTTGTGGGAAACTAATTGCAGCAGCGACCCCATGGCCCTGAGGTCCTCCTGGCCTCCCTGGCCTGAGCCCACAGGGACCCAACAGACCAATGGCAGACCTCACGTTGAGGCCATCTGCCTCTCCTGCTCCAAAGCTGGAGGAAAGAAAAAACACTCAGCCAGGCTCAAACACAACAGAGGAAGCTCCCAGGCAAGCAGAAACTTGGGGCAGGGTTGGGGGTAGGGGGTTCGGAGCAGGAAGTGTCGCAACCTCAGTATAGGAGCTCATACCCCAGGAGAGAATTGATATCCAGCAAAAAGGAGTTACTACAGCAGTCCGTGCATAAGAGGCCCAGGGAGATGAAAGCCGTGGGGGCACAGGCGGCAGGCCGTGAGAGACTTCACTGTTGAAATTAGGTCAGGTAGAGAGGCTGAGGTTCAGGGGACCCCGCGGAAGAGGGAGGTATGATGGGCAGAGTGGATGTGCCCTGAATGCACCAAGAGAAAGAATCTTGAGGTGCGGGTGCCGAGTCAGGAAGGACAGAGCGTGAGGTTCCAGCAACAGGAGACACAGAGAGGGACGGGAGATGTGGAGAGAGCAAAGACACACAAGAACCAAATAGGATCCAACACACACACACACACCCTCTTCAGAATATCAGGCATAAGGGAAAATCTGAAAGCTGCCAGAGAAAGTCACATGCTCCCCACAAAGGTGCATGACCCGCCTCAGGCTCAGCCAAGATGCTAAGACAAAGGAGAATGTGACCCTCAGAGCTGAGGGAAAGAGTCTGCGCCCTGGGGGGCCATGAAGACACGGGGGCCAGCAGGGTGGGTGACAGAGCAGTAGGCAGGGGTGGAAGCACTGCCTACAGGGCAGGCTGCCAATGGCGTCCCTTGAGGCTGCTCCCTGCGGCTGTGCTCCTGGCCCAACTGCTGGTTCCTCCCTCCCCCAGCTTCTGGATCCCCTGGCCCCAAGAAGCCCTGCTCACCAGCTCAGCCAGGATTTCCGCATTCCATCCAGAGCCAAATGCCTAATCACCCCTAGCTGAGAGCCACCTCTGCAACAGCCCGCCATGCCCCTTCTCGTCTTCCAAGCCAGCCAGGAGAAGAGGTCTCCTTAAAGGCCCATGAGCCACCCCCCCAGCCCCCCAGCCCAGCTCGGGGGCCCAAGCAGGCTTGTCTGGCTGCAGCAGAGTACTCAACCCCAAGTAATAGCAGTGCCATTTGTTGGACACTTAGTGAATGCCTGGCCAGCCTAAGGTCCTGACGCCACAACTAAAGTTATTTATCTCCTTTAAGTAGTTCAGCAAGGCTCCCTCAGCCAACCAGGAGTGCAGTTAGAATTCGGTGCAGGCAACCCGAGCCACAAGCCAAGTCCTCGCCGCTGCCTGGGCCTGCGCCCTTCCCCGGTGCCCCACCGGCCCCACGGCCCACAGCTCCAGGGAACAGACCCACAGCAGATGTGTGGTGGCTGGTGGGGGCCCAGGAGGTGTGCTGCTGCCCCCTGGGACTCTGGTTAGCCCTGGGCACCCCCCACCCACTCAGGTGCTACTCCCACCTAGGTGGCCCTCACCTGCCGATAGATCTTGCCCTTTTCCAGGCGGGTGATACGGTCCCAGTGAAGTGAGCCCTTCTCATCAAGTTTTCTGAAAGGTCTAGGGTAGGGGGTAAAGGGCTTGATTTCCAGTCTGTGGCAAGACCATGAACTGGGTACCATCCCACTCTGCAAAGGCACACCTGCTTGCATGGGACACATGCCAGAAAGGGGGCGTCCCCACCCCAAACACACAGGGTGGTGAGCAAAGGCTATTCCCCAGCCCCTGGCCCCATCGCCCTTGCCAGGCCCATACTTGCGGGGGTCAGTGAAAAAGCTGGGCTTGTCCGCCTGGACAATGACCACATCGAAGAGCTGGCGCCAGTCAGGACCCACCATGTGCCGCATCCCCTTGTCCCTGGGGAGAAAGGAGGCAGAGGTAGGACGGGTCTGAGGGGTCAGCCTGCCCCTACCTGGCTCCCACCCCGCCCCCTCCTCCCACAGTGGGGTGGGGCTCACACGAAACTGAAAGGACTGTTGGTGATGAGGAACAGCTGTTTCCCATGGTCCACCAGGCGGCTCAGGACAGCGTACGTCTCGTCCCCTCTCAGGATGTACTTCTCTAACAGGGGAGATGTGTCTGTGAGAGCCAGTTCTGCGTCCTGCCCAGGCAGGCTGCGGCAGCTACTGTCCACCCTTACCCATGTCCCGCTCGATCCACTGGTACATGAGGCCCTTCACGTGCACGTCTCGAATGGCATCCTGGGGGCAGCGGAGGGACAGTGAGGGTGCAGCGGGGACCAGGAGGGCCTGCCCTGATGTGGCTGGACTTCACCTTCCCTGCCGCCCCAAGCAGGCCCAGCATCCTCACCGTTACGTCCTTGTAGAGATGTGCTTGGTCAAACTCCAGGCCATGGCCCAAGAAGTGATCCACCACGCAGGACAGCAGTGCCATTTCTGGCAGCGAGAAGATGTCCATGAACTGCTTGATGGAGGGACCCTGGGGAGGGGCGATCGCTTCAGCGAACCCTCCAGCCCCGCGAGCCCCAGCTCTGGAGGCTGGGGGCTCTGAGTCTGCCTTGGGACACTGGTGGGAGGGCGCAGCCTGCACAGGGGTGTGGCACGGCCACCCAGGGGGCCAGCACCCACGGTGAGATCACTGAGTGGGCTGCCCTGGGCAACAGCAGAGTGAATACCTTGCCGTAGAAGCCACTCATTTGGTACAGTGGGATGTGCTGGGTTCCCCCATACAGGTCGATCACCTCCTCATCTGGCACAGGCTGCAGGCCCCTGTGTGAGCACACAGACATCATCAGGCCAAAGCAGTCCTGAGTGCAGGCCGAATCACAGGGGGGGAAGAGGGGGTGACCTGGAGCAGTGGACTACAGTGGGGTCAGGGCAGAGTTGGCACTGACCTGTAGGCTGTTCCCAGCTGCACATAATGGAAGGCATCAATCTTCATCAGAAGGCTCTGGGGGCACGAGGGGAGCGGGATGGGCAGTGAGGAAGGGGTATGCCATCAGCCATGAGCCAGCCTCTTGCACCTCCCAATCCTGAAGTCCCAGATGGATGGTATCAAGGGGATCATGTATATGCCAAGAAGAAGCTACAGCTAAGAGGCCAAGGGCTAGAGAGATCGCTCCACTGGGGATGGGGGACTGAGAACGTGGCTGACATACAATCAGTAAGAAGGGGCCAGGGGAAGTCAGCAGTCTAGCCACTCACCTTCTGAATGTCATAGTGGAGGCCACGGATGGCAAAGCTGGGGTTGTAGTCATACTTCCGAATACCCTCCGGGTACTGTTGGGGGAAAGTAGACCAGGCCTGAACCACTGGCACTGCCACACCTGCCACCCAGGGCCCGGGGACCCTACCCGGCTAGCCTCACCTTATAGTGCTCAATCAGGATGTCGCGGGCAGCACGGAAGATTTCTGGGTGCAGCGAGTCTGCATACTGGGCCAGTGTGTAGTCATAGTCGAAGCCGTACACCTCAACATCACGCAGGCTGATCTCATTGTTGGCATAGATGGCCGCGGGGTTCAGGAGGCTGCACACCTCGGGGGGCAGAAGATCTAGAGGAAGGAAATGCAAGTGTGAAGACGATGATCACAGCAGCAACAAATGGCTGTGAGCACTTTCCAGGTGCCCAGCCCTGGGAGCCACACAAGACACCCTGGGACAGGTACTCTTAGCCCAATACTTCACGTAGTCAAACTGCAGAGGCTCAGCAAAAAGTCATCTGCCCAGGGCCACGTGGTTGGGGTTAGCCAGAGCTGGCAATGGCTGGAACTACCTGTGGGGTCCTGGGTTACACCATCACTTGCAGCCCATCAGGTGCACCAAGCCTGTGCCTCCTCCAGGCTCTCATAAACCCCATCAGCTGCATGGCTATGTACCGACTCCTTCCACCTTGCCTGAAGCTGTGGTTGGGCCTTAGGAACATTAATAAAGTGGGAGGTATTGGGTAGGCCCTCTGCCACTTGTGCTCCCAGCTCTTGAGCACCTGCCAGCCTTCGAAGCCAGGCCTAATAGGATTTAAGCTGCCTGCCAGCCCACATAATGACATTTGCTGCCTCTAGCCAGGGAACATTGCTAATTACGACAGGCGGGACGTGTGATGTCGGGTTCTGGGCCATTACCCAGGCTGCTCCACAGGGGCCAAGTGGGATGCTGTGCAGAGTGGGCTCTGGGATGCCAGGTTCTTCTGTCTTAGTTTCCCCATCTGTATGGTTGGGGAGGTGGGTGGGGAAAGGGCATACGTTTTGAAGTCACAGAGATCAGACCAAGCTGTCCTTTTCCCTTTTCATGGCCATGACTTTAGGAAAGCCACCTCACCTTTTGGGCCTATTTCCTTGTCTCTAAAGGGGAATAAAAATTGTACCAACCTACAGGACTACTGAGAGGATCGTATGGCATGTGCTCTGTGCAGCATTCCCACTCTGCACCTGCGGTGAACGTAGGATCAAACGGGCCATGCACCTCTGGAGCCTGTCCCCTCCATGTCCTGGATTTTCCTGCATCACTCAGGGAGCAGGCAAGACAAGGCATAAGGGCATGGCCTTGCAGGGGCTCTGTTCCTGAGACCTCTAGCCTGTGGCTGAAGCCCAAGCCTGTAGAGAATTCCTGTTTCAGCCACAGTCTGTCATGTTCTCCAAGCAGAAGCCCTTGGCCATGCAGCCAGACCTGGCAGCCTGTGCTCAGAGGCAGACACTTGCTGATGAGCTCTCGGGCTCTGCCCCTACCCACTTTCTTTTGGAGCCAAGTGCAGGGTGTAGGTGGGGGAACAGGTATGACTGGTTCCTCTGGTGCAGCAGAGCTTTGGAGACGGTTCCTGGGTGCAGACACAACACTTCTCACTTTGGATGCCAGCTGACTTCAGCCTTTTAGGAAGCTGCTTCTGAGATCAATAGGATGCTGGGCCTCCACCCCCCCAACCTCCACCCGGCCAATGTCCTGAGTTCCTGGGTACCAGCTGTGACTCTTGGTACAATATCCAGTAGTCCCCAGGAGGGGAGGGGTCTGCTTGGCGGTGCAGCCCCTTGTGGGCAGAGTTCTGGCCAAGTCCAGGCTTTCGCCTCTGCCCTTGAGGATGTTCCCAGGGATGGACAATTCTCCTAGGAACAAAGCAGGATGAGGAAGCAGCCCACAGGGCCTGGCCTCCTGAACCCACTTCTAAACTGAAAAAAACATAGCTCCGGGGCCACAAGGTCCCACACCCTTCCACAGGGCTGTTGTGGTGCACAGGGCCAGGTGAGCAGAATGCACCCCTTACCCACATTGGCCTTCCAAGTTACTGGTCTCAATGCCCAGCCCCTGCCCCTCCTTTCTCCTCCTCAGCCCCCAGCTCCAGCGACCAAGGCCAACCCCTCCCCATGGCAGCCTTGAGACTGACTTGTGGGTGCCACCCTCCTAGCTGCTGCTAGGTGCCTAAGAGGCTCATCTAGTTCAGTCCTTTCTCTAATCCTGTGAAGTGGTCACACTTATTCCTCTCCCATCCAGAGGAAGAAACTGGAGCTCAGGGAGGTAAAGTCACTTGTTTCACACCATCCGACAGTAGGCAGTGGAGGTGAGATTTTAATTCAGTCACCCAACTTGCCTCTCAACCTAGCCTTCTGCTGAGGTGGGGTCGGGGCTGGCTTGAGGCCTGTCTCCCTAGCAAAGCTTTGCCTATAGACATTAGCCCAGAGCACACCTTAATGCCCAGAATTTTCCCCAGAAAACCCAGTCAGAAGGGGAGTTAGGCTGGCTGGAATTAGAAGGGGCCAGGAAGGCTGGCTCGTTCTGGCACTCACCCTGGCATTCTGGAAATGACTTTGCCCCTTTCACATCAAGAGGAGCTTGGGGGGCTTCTTGAATATCTGAAGATCCATGTGAGCCCTGAGAGACAAAGCCCAATAGATCTCACTAGATCCCTCCCCTCAACCCCTACTAGGTAGGCTTCTTAAGCTACTCCATAGAGGGTTTAACCAGGTCCAAAGCAAAGACATTTCTTTAAATAGCATGCCAGGCCTGCCCTCTCTGCTGAGGGTGGGTGGTGACATCTGACAGAGGCCCATAGGCTTCAAAATCATCATTCCTCAGGGGTCTTAACCATTGTGCCTTCAGCACCTCAAGAGGTTAAGTCCAGTCCACCTCCCACTCCACTCCCGGATTTCCACAGTTCGCATGGCGGCCCCAGTTCAGTCAGCTGGGATACTGCAGACCAGATACTTTGTCTCATCAGACAACAAAATCCCTGTCCCTCCTGAGGGCTCCTCTGGAAGCTCCCCTGCCCCTCCTAGGCTTGGGTCTTTCTGAGTCATCTCCACAACCCTGTAGGAGCCCCAGGATTGTGTTTTACACTCTAAGACAGCAATTTTCAACCTTTTTCATCTCACAGCACACGTCAACTACTAAAATTCTGTGGCACACCAAAAAATAGTTGTCAATGAGACAAAAAAAAAGTATAGTTCTGATTCATTCACACCAGACGCCTATTGTTGTGTTGGCTGTTGCCATTTAATTTGACAATCTAAGGGAAAAGGGGTCAGTGCCCATGACTAAATAGTCAGGTATTGAATGCTTTAAAAATTCTGGCAGCGCACCGGTTGAAAATTGCTGCCCTAACACACTGAAGGTCTGAGAGGGTGTGGCTTGCTGGACACTACCCAGCTGGAGAGTGATAGGGCCAATAACCAAACCACATCTGTCTGCTGCAGAGGCAGGGCCCCAGGGGACTCCGGTTTCATTAGGGGGGGGTCCCAGCCTGGCTCCTCTGAGAGGCTTTAGGCCTCCTCAGCCCATTTTGCAGAGGGAGAGACTACAAGAGGTTTAGTGAGTGCCATGGCCAAGGAAGCAGCAATTCTGGACTGGAGCAACTTGGTCTCCCTTCTCCTTCCCCTCCAGGTCGGAGTGCTCCTTGCCTCCAGGGCTTAGTAATCGAGAGGTGTCTTGAAAGTCTAGTCGGAGTCCGCCAACGTAGGCCAGTCCCTAGGAGCCTGTTTTGGCCAGTGCCGCCGGCTAGCTTTGTCCCTGATAGTCCCGCACCAATTAAGGGTCTCTAAGAGAATAACGGGTTGGGGTCGTTTCCGCCGCGGCTTCCCAGCGGTCAGGACTCCGAGGAAAGACGGCGGGAGCCCTAGATTCTGGCGGCCGCTTCAGGAACCTCGAGCTCCTGTAGACGAGGCCGGGAGACAAACCTTCGGCTTGCCGGCTCCGGACGTCGGGGCGTTCCCAGAGGACCCCCCGGATAACCCAAAGGAATCTCCCCCGGACGGTCGTCCGGCCTTCGGGGCCCCAGCGAGCCCCACTGGGGCGCTACCCCCGAAGAGCGGTACTCCGACGGCTCGGGGGCGGTGCCCTGGCGCTAGGTCCCTCTGTCCACCTTCCCGGCGCGCGTCTGTAGCCTTGCGGGACACCTCCCCCCGCTGGAGCCCGTCCCACTTGGGCTCACCCACCGTGCACCAGTCTCCGCATGTCTTGGTAACGAGCCCACAGGTGCGCGCTGAGCTCCGCGCCGCCGGCGGGTGCCGGGGCGGGCGCAGAGCGCGGAGCGCCCGGGCAGTGGGCGCCAGGACCCGGGGGGCCGCAGCCAGAGCAAGAGGGCGAGGACGAGGCGGCTCGCGGCCCACCGTGGCCTGGGCTCGGCAGCCAGCGCCGAGCGGCCGCCCGCAGCCCCGCACCCACCATGCCCGTGCGCCGCCCGCTGCGCCCTCGGCCGGTCAGCCCGTCCACCACCCTCCGACTGCGAGCCCGCCACGGTGGCCGCGTGCTCTTCACTACGGCCGGCCAATGGGCGCGGCGCGCGGAGCCCGGCCCGCCAATGGGCGCACCCCATGGCCCGGGGGGCGGGAGGTCCCGGGACTGGGCGGGACGGGCTCCCCAGCCCCCTCCCCCGAGTCTCCGGCGCGGCTGAGTACTCTGTGCCCCCCTTCGTTCGCTTCGGTGGCGTTGGCGACTCCTTCTGTCCCCCTCCCGGGAGGTCGGAGGGCCGTGGAACGACCCTCCCTGCGAGGGTCCAGTCGGAGGGCCGTGGAACGACCCTCCCTGCGAGGGTCCAGACGGCCGAGGAGCTGCGGGTTCACTCCGTCCCCCATTCGTCTTTCTTCCCCTCCGCGCCCGGGTCTTTCCGCCCCTCCTCCACCTCTAGTCCTCCTGACCTTAGCTCCTCCGCCCCTCCCCCGGCCACGCTGTTGGGGTCCTTTTCCCCTCCTCCGGCCCTTGACTAGCTCTGCCCGCAGACCAGAAGCTGGTCCATTCCACTCGGTTAGCGAATAAAGAGCCCTCACTGCGCGCTCCCAAGTGCCATCTCCACGTAAGGTGAGACCTGCAGCGTCGCGGACGCTGAGGCGGCCTCTTCTCTCTCCCGCCGTGTACCTCACCCAGGTGACCCGTTTTAACTCCGAGCCGGAGGAGTAGGCTCTGCACTCTAGGGCGGTGGGCCAGGAGTCAATGAGCCTGCCAGGTTCTGACTTCAGCAAATGGCTGCACCGACGCGCCCCACTCTTGGCTTCCCCGAGCAGGTCCTCTCTTCAGATCCTTCGTCTCCAGCAACGTCGCTAGAGTTTCCAACGGAACTCGTCTTTTCTGCTTTAAAGCACTCTCCACCCTTGTTTCTTCTATTCAGATCCATTTTCTGAGTCCGCGTGTGTATCAGTTCATGCACTGGGCCCTGAGGAGGTTTAAGCAGCCCGGATGGGCCGTTAGAGGGGAGCTGGCCATCTGGACACTTTTTTCCCTGAAGGTGTGGTACATTGGAGTATGCACTGTACCCTGGATGAAGACCTACAATGTGCCAGACCCTGGGCCAGGTGCTGATGCAGGGTGGAGACCCAAAGGTGGGTCCGTGGGTGGGTGGCTGTGTCCATCTGAAGGCCTCAGTGAGCTAGGTGGGCACTGGGAAACTGGCCACATGTAAGCTTCATCTGGGCAGGAGATGGTCACTGTGGTGTCTGGCCTCAGAGTCACCAAGAGAGATGGGAATGATCACTAAGTGGATGTGTGTGAGCTGGTTGGATGTGATGGCCCTAGAAGGCAGGATATCAAAGCAGCATCTTGGGCATGGCTGCTCAGCTGCAGACTTTACGACCATTTCCAGAGGCCATGCTTGCCCTATTACTTTCCAGCCCGTTTTTGTAGATTTTGTGTGATGTCATCAAATTCTTATTGGTTCTTAGTTTGATTTTCTTAGATTGTCTAATAGTTGTCTTCCTTCTCAAAGGCAATGAGGTGACAGCCCATTAAGGACATCAGCAAGCACAACTCAGCAAGAGTGAAGGCTCTCAAGTAAGATTTCTGCTTCTACCTGGCTTAACCTCAACTTCTCAGTTCTCCATCTAGAAAAGGAGATGATGAAAATAGAGGCGAGGTACAGTAGGCTGTGGAATACATATAAAGAGCTAGGACTCAATAAATCATCGTATTATAGCTAATCTTTTTTTAAAATCCTCATTCGAGGACATTTTCTTCATTGCTTTTAGAGAGGGAGAGAGAAACATTTGATGAGAGAAGCATGGATTGGTTGCACCCCGTATGCACTGGTGCGTCGGCACCAGGGATCATAAACGCCTGAGCAGGGATCAAAATGGCAAACTAAGTATGTGCCGTTAACCAGAATCGAATAGAACCTGCAACCTTTTGATTATGGGCCGATGCTCCAACCGAGCCACAGTAGCCAGGGCTATGGCTAATCTTAATTGATTAGTTACTACAATTCAGACATTGTGTTAAGTGCTTTATTTTTATTATCTCTAAATCCTAACAGCATCACAGGATGTCCCCATATTGTGTAGCAATTGAGGCACAGACTATGGGAATATATGTGGAGGAGGGATGTGGTTTGATAAGGCCCACACTCTTAAATCATTCTGCTCTTCTGATTATTGTGAATGAGACGATGCATAAAAAGCACGTACAAGTCCTTGCATAACTGTAAATGCCCCATACAGGATACTTTTCATTAATTTTAGGGTTGTTTGTCTCAGGATGCTTACCTAGACTTTTGTTGTGAAAATGGTAAGGTTCAGCTTTCAACAAGGTGTATCAAATTCTTATTTTTAGAAATGTAGTCAACAGTCACGACCTGGAAAAAAATACAAGGCGTTGCGTAGTTGCAGTTTATATTATAGTGCAGTACACGTTTAGTCCATCAGAGAGGGTCCTCACTTTTAGCAGGACTTAAAGAAAAAAGATGGCGGTGGCAGAGCAGCGGGGGCAGCTTCCAACTCTCAGCAACTCACAGCACAGGGCAGAGACACCGGTACCCCGCCGGGCAGACGCCACGTGGGTGGCCCCGCCCCTTTGCACCGCCCCGCCTCCTTGCGCCGCCTCGCCTCCAGAGCCGAGGCGCCTGCGCGAGCTCCCTCAAGCTGGGCTGGGCGTCACGGAGCACGCGCTCTCCGCCGCCTGCTACTGGCGAATCCCCATGCCCGACCTAGCTCTGACTGGTGGAGCCCGTCTAGGAGCTCGCAGCTCGCAGCTCGCGCTCTCCCCTGCTGGCGTTGAGGCAGGTCGGAGATCGCTCTGCAAACCTGACCGCTGGGCTGAGCTAGGACTGGCAGGACGTCTCGGCTCCACCCGGGCGTCTCAATCCTGTAGCTGAGGCAGCTCCCGTCGCTCCTGGTTCTGCCGTATTCCACGCCCGCAGTCGGGCATGTTTTCCAGGGCCCAGGTGAGGCGGGTTCTGCAGCGGGTGCCCGGAAAGCAGCGATTCGGCGTCTACAGGTTTCTACCCTTCTTTTTTGTCCTGGGAGGAACGATGGAGTGGATCATGATTAAAGTGCGCGTGGGCCAGGAGACCTTCTGTAAGTAGGGATGCAGCAGCCTCGTTTCGTTGCAGGAAGGCAGGAGGCGGCATAGGACCTTGTAGATAATCATTCCTAGTTGCAGACCGCTCATTCCACTCAGAGCGCTGAACTGCTTTTAGCCTCTGCAGGGCAACTGCTTTTAGTCAGCAGGGCAAGTGCGGTTCTGTTCACTGGGCGGGCCCTCGAGACCCGCCCGGGCTCTCCTTTAAAAGGAGCAACAAAGGCAGTTTGGTGTCCAACCTTGAGACCTTGCCTACACGTTGAGGGGTGGGCAAGTGACTCCACTCAGGACACCCTTCTCTCAAGCCTGCCGGGACGTTGGGCCTAAGGTACAGACTTGCTCACAGCACGGTAGGAGGGGGTGGGATCCTGAGGATTCATGGGAACTCTTGTTAACTGGCCAGCCCCCTGTTGGGACTCTAGAGTCCAAACCCTTGGAGGGAGCTGGCCTGCTCGACTTAGCTAATTACCACTGCCTTTACAGGCAGTCAGTGGCACCAGGGCCCAGCACTGTGAACAGAAGACCTGACTGCTTTGCTGAGTACTGGCTCTGGACAGGCTAGTTTGTCTTCTGGGAAGACTTCCCCAACCCCTGGACCCTTTCTGCCTTTGTCCCTCCAGAAACACTGTCACTTGTGAATTACCAACTCATTTTTAAGAAAGTTACCTTAGTACTCTCTATAGATATTTATTCCTTCTGTTCATCCAGTCATCAGCTTTTTTAAAGATTTTATTTATCTTTAGAGAGACAGGAAGGAAGGTAGAAAGAGAGGGAGAGAAACATCGAAGTGTGAGAGAAACAGCAAGCATGAGATACACATTGATCGGTTGTCTCTTGAATGCCCCCACTGAGGACCTGGCCTGCAACCCAGGCATGTGCCCTGACAGGGAATCGAACCAGTGACCTTTTAGTTTATAGGCTGACTCTAAATCCACTGAGCCAGACCAGCCAGGGTCATCCATTTATCAGTTTTTCATGAGCACTGATGAGAGGATATAATGAACAAGGCAGAGGGTCCCCCACCCCATAACTCTTAACAGGAGAGACAGATCATGAGGACAGTTACTGAGTGGTCATTGTTCTGAGGAGAAAGGGGGGGGACATAGGAGTCTTGGGCGAGGCGCTTCAATTGGACTAGATGGTGCAGGGAAGGCTTCCAGGAGTGACCATGTCAGGTAGGACCTGAAGATTGAGTGGGTGTCAGGTGAGGGGAACGTTTGTGAAGTTGAAAGGGCCTCACGCCAGTGGTCAGAGCAGACGTGGGGGCGCGGGTGTGAAAGTATGCTGTTTGAGGGACCAAAACAGTAAGCAGAATAAGGGATGAAATGGTTAGGAAGGTGTCTGGGCAGGTCCAAAAAGAGACTGGAGAACCAAGGATGTATCCCAAAGGACTGCAGGCTTTTTTTTTTGTTTTTTTTTTTAAAGATTTATTTATTTTCAGAGAGAGAAGAAGGGAGAGAGAAAGAGCAATGTACGGTTGCCTCTCACATGGTCCTCACTGGGGACCTGGCCCGCAACCCAGGCATGTGCCCCGACTGGGAATCAAACCAGGACCCTCTGGTTCCCAGCCCGTGCTCAATCCACTGAGCTACACCAGCTGGGCCGGACTGCAGGGTTTTAAGTGGCAGTGGATTCACACACAGAGAGAATGGCTCCTTGTGGAGGAGACCGGCAGGAACGAGACAGTGGCCTGGTCTTTGGTGGGGACAGAAGGGATGCCAAGGAACGATGGAGTTGAGACACCCAAGAGGTAGTCCTGACAGGGCTTGGTGATGGACTCAGGAGGCAAGGGGTGGAAGCTTCTGGTGGGGTGGCTGGGGCGGGGGAACACGGGTAGGACAATCCCGGGCTCCATTTGGATGTGTTGAAGTGGAGATGGTTATACAGATCTGAAGCTGAGGAGGCAGATTTGGCACAGATTTGGGTCTGTGGGTCATTCACAAGCAGACTGGGTTGAAAGTCAGAGTCAAACCCCAACATCTTAAGGGTGATTGAGAGGCAAGCAGGGGAACTGGGAGTGTTTATCTCAGAAGACAGGCATTTCAAAAAGTTGACTATGCAAATGGGAGGTTAGTCCCCTTCCCCCCACCAGGACAGACTTGAAGATAGACAAATCTGATCAGGAAAGAGAGGGTGGAGGGAGGCTGGACAAACCTTGGCCCTTGGGAGGGTGGGAGAGAATGGGATCAGAGCGTAGCGTTTGTAGTAGCCCTTGGAAGTTAGCTGGGAGTGTTTCCTGATGATTTTTCTCTGGGAGAAAGAGTTCATGGCCATTTGGGGGTGGCTAAAAAAGGGTCAGGGTCCTGGCTGAGAAAACAATTGTCAGGCATCACAGTGGACCCAGTCAGACGCATCATTGGCCCCACAGTACAAAGCAAGGCAGTGAGGCATGGAGAAGGAAGTTGGGTTATTCCCTAGTTGGGGTTTTGAAGGTATGTCAAGAAGCTGACGTTGATCAGAGAGGGAATTTCAGCTGGTTTGGGCAGGAAGAGAGAGGAGAGGGGCCTTAGGGGGTCCTTGGGGTCCTTAAGGTCCAACAGCCTGGGGAAGAAGTTGGTAAAGGTCCAAGGACAGAAGGGCTAGAAAGATAGTAGAGGTTATGGGCCGAGCGGAATGAATCTATCACTTCCGAGGAACACCCCAGCGGGAGGCCAAAGTTGTGTGGAGGAGGCAGGGAGGGGAAGGGTGCTAGTGCTTTATTCCTGTGGGAGGTGGTGTTGCCTGGGACAGTGGCACAGGACAGGGACGGGGAGGCTGAGCTAGATGCTCTTTTCAGTGATTGAAAGGGAGTGATGGAGAGCAGGTGCCAGTGCAGAGAAGATGGCAAATGGCGTAAGCCCCAGAGGAGGAGGGTGGCAGATCGGTAGTCTGGAAAAGCAGCAGCGGAGAGCAAGGAAACTGACCTCAGCTCCCCACCCTGAGTTCCTGGGTGTGGGACAGGGAGCAGCAGAGAGCCACAGATCAGGAAGTGCCTTTGCGGGGCCAGGTTTCCATTAGGATGATTTCAGAGAGAATAGAAATTGTGTGGGATAAGGAGTGAGAGAAGTCTTAAAATCTTCAAACATTGCCAAGAGATGTGGTAGGACATGATCCTATCTTTGAAGACTCCTACCTGCTACTGAAGTCCAGAACTCCATTAACATAGCTTCATTTAACTCATGTTTTAAACTGTTTATTTTGGCCTTGAATTAAACATTAACATTGAGATTCAGATAGAGTGACTGACCTAGACTATTGCTTAAATTACTCAGATCTGAGTATTTTTAATTCCTTAGTTTCTTAAAAATCTAAGTAAAATTTTTGTTCAATACAGATGACGTCTACCGTAGAAAAGCTTCTGAAAGACAGTATCAGAGAAGACTGGAAGATGCATCAAGAGACTGAACATCAGCAGTCAATAAAATGAATACGAAATTTTACTAGTTTCAACTTCTTTAAAAATGTACATTCATTAAAAAATACATTCATTTTCTTGTCGGGGAGCACTTTGTGAAGTGTATGACTGACCACTGTGCTGTACACCTGAAACTAGTACAAAATAATATTGAATGTAAACGGATTTAAACAACGACAACAAAGCACACTGCTAACACCCCAGGGAGTTCCTCCTTCCCTACGCACTTACTATGGATGGCACTCACCTGTCTGTGAGGTCTGCACTTAAGTGACATCTCTGTGCAGTTGCCT
>PVJI01012365.1:0-51915 GCA_004026765.1 Micronycteris hirsuta | reverse complement strand
ATCCGAGTCCAAACCGGAAACACCCAGCTAATCCGCTTGGATTCTGATTCACAAAAACTATGCGAGACAGTAAATGTTGATTGCTTTAAGCCACAGAAGTCTGGGATAACTTGTTGTGTAGCAGTAGATACTGCGGCACAGATCAACATACACAGGATCAGACCAGGCAAAGCATCACGTTAGCACGAAGTGGGACTTTGGAGCCCTTAGCAGAGGCTCAGTGGCTCTCTCGCTGCAGCTTGGCAGCTGTGGGACTTCGGGGCCAAGCTGACACTTCCTCTGGGCCCAGAGTCACATTCTAGCCCTCCAATTATTACCACTCAAATGACCAGGGAAGGTCATTCCAAGGAAAAGCATGCCAAGGCAAAGCAAGGGACGGGGAGGCAGAATCGGAATCCGATCCACAGCCCCTGGAGGCCGACAGAGGCAGCCCTTCCCTCCTTTTACGAAGTACAGAATCTCTAGGAGGAAGGAGAACACATTTGTAGAGAAAAAAGGAAAACACCCGGCTGGCGCAGCTCAGTGGATTGAGCGTGGGCTGCGAACCAAAGGGTCACAGGTTCGATTCCCAGTCAGGGCACATGCCTGGGTTGCAGGCCAGGTCCCCAGTGGGGGCCATGTGAGAGGCAACCACACACTGATGTTTCTCTCTCTCTTTCTCCATCCCTTCCCCTCTCTAAAAATAATTAAATCTTAAAAAAGGAAAACGGTCAACTTTCCATTCTGACCTGGAATCCAAACCTCTTTCCTGATTTCTCAAGCTCCTCTGCCTGCAAGTGCTTGGAGTCATTAATATGTCTGTACCCAGACCCACTGCCATCAGCGTTCCTCCCAGCTGGGGTGGGCGGGTTCACACCGCGGAGATTTACGCCGTCCCTGCCCTCCTAAGGCTATCTGTCCCTGCTTTCTGGTAATAAAGGCTCAGATATGGTTTAATTCTATGGTAGAATAACATTTCTAATAGTAGCCTATCTTCTCAAGTTCATTTTCACTTAATAACATCATCGTCAAGTACAGAGTTACTCGAATGAATAATCAAGTGTTTCCAAATTGAGACTCTGCTAAATGGGCTTTAATGGACAGAGTATTTAGGACATTAATTGTTTACATACAGCCACAAACACGGATTGCCTGAGCTCGTTAATGTCTAAAGTTCTTAGCCAAATTGTGTTTTTTTATATTAATTAAACTGTCCCCTTTCATTGAATTCTATTATTTCCATCTTGACAGACAGCTCATATTATACATTGGGTGAATGATCAACAAATTCTGAATTTATGTAGCTGAAATGAAAAAATAAATGTTTTGCCTGCAGTCCAGTCTGTGCCTTGTTTAAAGGACTGAGTTGTGTGGTGGGCACTTTCCTACATGGATGGATGGATGGATGGATGGATGGATGGGTGGGGACAGACAGACAGATAGGGAGAAAGAAAAAAATAGAGGGCAGGAGAGGAATGGGCGGGAGAGGGAGGGGGAGAGATCTGGGTGCAGACAAATGGAAGGCGAGGCTGAAGTCCTTGCTGCCGGCCAGAAAGCACGAGACCCTGGGACCTGAGACCTGGCTCCGTGCCCTGCTCTGGTGCTGACTTTTCCACCCAACGCGAGTGACTGGAACCCCGCTCAGGTGCCCTTGCTGGTCTGTGGGAGAGAACACGCCCCCCTCCTGCCTGTGGCATTGCAATTCTTGGATGCAGGTGACAGTGTGGACTATAAGCGGTCATGAGGATGGAGAGCAGACGCCTCTGGGGGCCGCCCCCTCTAATCCCTACCCCTCCGTTTCCAAAACTACTCCAGCTCCTCCGACAGGACTGGAGGTGGTGTCTTGCAAGGATTCAGCCTGTTTGGTTCCTTTGGACCCAACCCCTCAGGGACTATGGCCAAGGACCTGGGGGAGGAGCCAGGGGACATCTGCTTAACGCCTTTTGTATCAGACTCCAAACTCTCTGTTCTTGCTGCCCAGAACTCCCCTCCCAAGACAGCTCCTGCGTGAATAAAATTAATATAAATGTGACTTTCATATCTCTAAGCACCCAACAGCCAGGCCCCAAACCATGATTAGATACTCTCTTATCTTTGGCCTTGAATGAACAAAAGAACAAAAATCGTCCTTTCTTTCTCCTTACTCCTCATCTCTAGGGTGTTGAAATGACCTTTGCTGACCTTTTTCCTCCCTCTTGGACTAAGGTGCTACTCATGGCATCCCCAGGCCTTCCCCAGAGCCACCAAATTCTCATTTACAAAGCGCTCCCTGAGCTGCCGAGAGAGCAGAGATCTACTCCCCCAAAGACGCCCCGCCCCCCTCCCCAAACACAGGACTCTGCAGAGGAGCGTGCTCGCTGCCCAGCAGTCCCTCTGCCAACCGGTGACACAGCATTTCGGTCCGAGCGTCACTGCATGAATCACAAACGGTGAGAGAGCGTTTCTACCTCACAAATAGTTCTCAGCGTGGGTGGTACCTTACCTCAGTGGATTTGTCAACGGCTTTTTCAGGCTCAGGAATCATGGCAACCTTTGCGGCACAGCATAGAGCTCAAGAAAAATCTGCCAAGGAACCACTGCTGTGACTGAAAACAGCACATGCGGCCGGGGCTGACGGGGGAGAAGGCAGACGTGTGATGCTCCTGAGATGACTCACGGGCACTGCAGGGTCCTCGGAGGGTGACCAGGACACAGAAGCACTTCTGTGGTCGCGACAACTACTTACCTTGACAAAATAAGGTTTTCATGGACCACCACCCCTGCCCCCCATCAAAATGCTCAGAGACCATCTCCAGCTTCTATTAGTTCAGTCTGAATTTGGAGAAAAGCCAGGGAGGAATTCCAGGAAAATGTGGGTTTTATCACCTCTAAGTAACAATATTTACACACTAGTCACATTAAGGTCCTTTTCCACAAGCCCTCGAAGTGCCATCCTCTCTATCTTGGTGTCTTCTGTCCCACTTGTCTATTCAAGGTCTTTACTCCTGTGTCTCCCTTAATGGCCACCAAAAATATTTTTTGGAAGCCAGCTCAAAACTAGGCAGCTTGTTATGCATTTGGGGAGACTGGTTTCAGGCCCCAGTTGCCATGACATTAATGACTTATTGCTGTTGCCACCACTACCACCAAAGACAATGAATCAGGAGAAGCCAGATCTGCTACTGTCATACCAGATGGTGGCACCAAACAATCTCTAAGTCCCCCACGGGTGAGTGGGTCCCAGTTTAGAGTCTGGACGGGAGCGGAGCTTTGGTCATTTCCTTACCTCAGTAAGAGCAAGCTCTCTACTGCTAGACTCCAGCCCAGATTCAAGGTCACAGTCCAGGGCTTTGTGGCCTTGAACCTCCTCCATCTCCACCACTCTCTTCCAAACGGTGTGTGCAGACACTGCCGGTGTCTGTGGCAGAGGCTGTGATGTGATACGCTGCCCAGTTCTCCCTTCGGGAACGAAGGGCACCTTCCCCTGGCTGCTCAGTGGGCGTCTGGTAAGGGTCCTCAGCTCTCAGCCCTCACAGGGAACTGCCTTGGCTAAAGGTAGCCCCCTTGCCCTGGGAAGACCCTCTGCCACCAACTCAGGACAACTCTGAAGAGCCATCCTGCCCTTGAAGCTCCCTGAGGGGTCAGCTGGTACCTTCCTTGAAACTGTATTGCAGCCAAACAAACTTCTTACTCTGCCCACTCCTGCTTCCTCCCCATGCCCCAAAGGTGTGGATCTCAAGAGCACTTCCTAAAATACTTCCTGCTTCCCAGAATCCAAGTCCCCCCCTTCCCCCCTCAGCCCACCTCCAGGCTGGCTGAGAGCTGTGGGGGATGCCCTAGGATGTGGACAGCCGCCAGGTTCCAGCCCCGGCTCTTCTCGGCCTCTCTGCCTGGGCTTCCGTCACCCCAGGTTGCAGGTACAATATGGAGTAGGGGCATTAACACCCAGGAGAGGGCCCCGGACACACGCCCAGCCTGCCGACACTAGGGTGGGATGGCTCTCAGGCATGTTTCCCAGTTTACCGGAGTCATCAGGGGACTGGGTCTCTGCTAGGCCCATGGCCCCTCATCAATGCTTCCTCTCTAGTCTTTCTCCATCTCTGTCACACTCCTCCCCTCCCTGCTTCTGTTTCCTGGGGTCACCTCCCAAGAAGCCACCAGCACCCCAGTTCTTCCCTCAGAGTCTGAACCTGGGTTATCTGAGGAATGCAAAGGCGTTCTTTCTCTTTCTAAACTGTGCTGGAAACTCACCCTCCTGGGGCAGAGCCGAGGGGGCACCTGACGGAAGAGGCTGTGAGTCTTGGCGGGCGTGTCAGGAGGACCACTGTGAATGAGCGCTGAGGTCCTGGCCGGGTTGCTCTGTGGGTTGCAGCGTCGCCCCATGCACCAAAAGGTCATGGGTTTGATCCTCAGTTGGGGCACATACGGGAGACAACCGATTGATTTTTCTTTCTCTTTCTCTCTCTCTCTCAGGTCAATAAACATATCTTTGGGTAAGGACTTCAAAAAAATGCTGAGGACACAGCTCAATCAGCCCCCTCGATGCCTGGCTAATGGTAATGCATTTTATGATGAAATGGATTAAGAGAAGATAGACTTAAATGTCACCCTTGCTCCATTTTCCCACCTGGGAACTTCCAGGGTGCTCCAGGGCTGAATGACAGTGGCTGTCCCTTACAGAGCCCTTACCCTGTGCCTGGCCCTGAGAGGAACCCTGGGCAGGACCTCACTCATCCTTCGAGGTCTGTGAAAGCGCCCCCATTTCCACAGACTTGGAAGCTGAGGTTCAGAATGGTATGGACTGCCTATGGTCACAACACAAGTCATCCAAGGGCCAGGATCCCAACCCATACCGGATCGCTCCAAACCGCAAACCCCTGACCAGGAGGCAAGAGGCCCCCACACCATGCGTGTACTGGGCAAGCAAACCCTGAGCTACTTGGGGTCCATGGTGTGAACAGAAAAAAAACGACATGGTCTTTGTGTGTCCCCGGGACAGGCCGAGAGCGGGCATGAAAAGGGTTGGTAGGGTCCCCAAAGTTCCCACAGCAAAACTATGTGGAGGAAGTTAGAGAACAAAAAAAGAGGTAAAATAACCACAGCATTTTCCAGGTCAGCAGGCAGCCCTTGAGAAGTGTGTTTGGTGCCAATCTAAGCGGGCTAAGCATGTGCTGCCCTGAGGAGGCACCCTGGTTTCAATCCTGCACCCCCAGATGTACGTTGCCTTTCAACCGATGTTTATGGAGTGCTCTTGGACTGGAGAGGAGGGAGTAAACAGAAAAGACCAGGGCCCTGCCACTAAGGGAAACTGACAACAAACAAACAAATTGACCAATTATAGACACAGTCTGAAAATAGCAGGAGTCACGAAAAGTTAAGTGGGGTGCAAGGCTAGTTGACAATGACAAGGACAATCGTAGATTGGCCACAGAGAAGACTTCCCAGGAAGGTCCCACTCAGGGAGACAGGTGCAGGAGAGGCAGGAGGAGGCGCATTTGGAGGAAGGAGTAGCAGGCGCAAAGGTCCTGTGTGATGCTCGGGAGCAGCGAGCAGGCCATGGCAGGGTGTGGAGTAAGCACAGGACAGAGCAGTGAGAGACAAGGTCAGATCCCACCCCTTGAACGAAGAGGACTTCTTGAGACCAATAACCTCCACACTTGGGAAAGCTTAAAGCTCTCCCCCAAATTCTGCGAATTCCTACGGCCCTAATCCTCCCCACACCCTGCTGCTCCAGCCCCTTCCTGCTCCTGCTGCGTTGCTTTCACCTGGGGACAACCGAGAATCAACCTATCACAGCTACCTACAAGAAGCTGACCACAACAAGCAGTCTGTGGCTGTTACAGGTACTAAGATTTGCAGGCCTGGGAGGGAAGGGTCACGTTATCAAGCCCACACCACCTCTGCTGCCCTCTCCTGCCCTCTCCTGCCCCCTCTTTCTCATCTTCTCCCCCACCCCCCTTCACTCTTCCCTTCCCAACTCTGGAAACTACTTTCACACTGAGTGGGAGTTGTTTCAGCGTTTCTCCACAAAGGCAGGTGTTGCTCACAGGACGAACTCTAGAACACTTCTAAGAGAATAAAATGCGCTCTATCCCGTTCCTCTGACCAGGCATGGACTTGGGAGCAGCACTGGAACCTGGGGACGTGGCCTCGGGGACGGAGGGAGCGCAAGTTTCCAGCCACTGGGGTCAGCTTGCACAGACAGCTGCGGGGGAGCCCCTCGCTCGTCTACAGAAAAAACCAGGTGGGCCACACACGGAGAGGACAGGGGTTCCACGAAGCCCGCAGACTTCTGCTGCGTTTCCCAGGGAAGGAGCTTTGTGCCGGGTTGTGGAGGTGGGCACTTAACAGGGCAGGTTCAGCTCCCTTCCCAATAAACACACGTGCCTCTCTGATGCTGCGTTGGGGAAGGTGTGTGTTTAGTGGTGGTGCTTTGTTCTTCTTTAATAACCGAGATTAGGCTGTAAGATGGTTTTCAGAAAATAGACACAGGCCCTAAATAACAGACAGGCTCCAGCCTGTATCTTTGCAACAAAATTCTTTTCCCTCCTTTTCCACCCCTCCCAACCTTCCACCTTGGAATTGTAGCCATAAGTGTAAGAGCTGCCATTTATTTTATCCCTAACAGATGCCAAGACACTATTGCTAGTCCTTGTAAGACATGACAGTTCACACTACGTCCACTTTACAGAGGAGGAAACCCATACTCAGGGAGGCTGCTCCAGGCCGTGTAAGGAAAGCGGGGAAGTGCCTGAGTCCTACTGAACTGATTTCCCCTGGCTTCCAAAAGAGAAAGCCTTGGGCCCTTTCTTGATTCCCAGAGAGGAGTACATCTCTCTGGTCTCTAAGTGTGGCTTTTGCAAGAACAACCTGTGATGACCCCTTGATTGAGTTGTTCCTTGGCCAAGTCCAGGTGGCTCAGATCACCAGCATGCACTGAGCACCTGCCTGGGGATGCATCAGGTACAGAAGTCCCTGGAAAGAGCATCAGATGTAGGGCAAGTAGGAGGACAGGCATGCCAAAAACAAGAGAGTGGGCCCCATCTTCCCGAATTTTCAAGTCTTTATTTATTCCTCTTTACATGCTACCTATCCCGCCCATTTTACTTCACAGGGGGCTGGTGTTAGGTAGAATTGGGGTCTCAAAGTCTGGGGGTTTCTAAATGCTATTCTTGCTAAATGATACAATGTAGCCAGTAGCCATGAGCTTGAGGGAACCACACAACTCAACCAGAGAAGCTCAGCCAACTGGACTGCAAAGAAGAAATCAACATGTAATTAGCCAAATAAGGTACATAAGCAGGGCTACATGACAGAGCTTTGGGGGTGATCCTGTCTCCTTTACCTGTCCCAAGTAAATAAAACTACCTTCGGACATATCCTAAGCCATATCTCATTCTTGAAAGGAACACTCAGTAGTTGAATCCCTGGAGTTGGTAACACTGGGGAACCTAGTGGAGTGTCAGTCTGTCTCAAATCGCCCTTGTGCTGATTCTACAAATCTCCAGTTTAGAAGCCCCTCAGACACCTTTAAAGAATCTCACTGAAACCGGTACACCCAAGTGACAATGACTGCCAAGATCCTGGGGCCTCAAGTAGGCCCACACTCTAGGTAAACAGCCACCCTTAAGTTCTAGGGTTTCAGACAAAGGGTGGGATGCTTGGGGTTCAGGTCTCAGGGGTCAAACATATTACAATGAACTGATAGCTGACCACTGGGTGCATGAGAGAACAGTGAGAAAGGCACATAAAGTATCCCCGGGGCGGCACCTTAATGTTGTAAAAGATGAGTACCGGCACTGAAGGACATTAATTAACACAATGTTTTTAAAAAGAAAAACCTAGTTCCAAGCCAAGCTCTCCCACGTCGTAGCTGCGTTTCCTTGTGAAGCCCTTGCCTGGAGTTGCCAGCTGCTCCGGTATCTATTTGCAACTCTGTGCACATTAACTCCGTTTCCTTCCTGTACTTGCCACAGGCTATGGCTGCGTGTACTCAAGTTTCATCTCCCTCCTCGTTACCCATAGTGTTGTTACCTTTTAATATTTCATTAACGGATTTAAAGATAAACAGTGATCACAAAAAGACGGACACTGTAGGCGGTGCCGAGAGTGGTCCAGCTCATGGAGACATGGGTGTGGTGGTCACCAGGCGCAGGAGGAAGGGAGGGCGGGGCAGTTCAGCGCAGATTAGATTTCAGTTCTGCGAGATGAAAGGGCTCTGGAGGTGATGGAGGTGATGGTTGCAAGACAATGGGAACCTGCTTAATGCCACTGAACTATACGTATACAGGTAGTGAAAATGGTAGATTTTATGTTACAAATATTTTTTCATGTTTAAAAATTGAAAATAAATAAACACCTGACTCACTCTGATGAGTCACCAGAATAGAAATATCTATCACATCTAGACCCACTTCAACGCTGTCTTCTAGGAAGAAATGAGGCAGGGAAAGATCCGCCCCTACCCTCATTAACACATCCACAAAGAGGATACACACAACACCCAGCAGAGGGTGGAAGAGAGTCAAGGTGCCATTTCCCTCGGATTTTGGTTTTGTGATCCTTCTTCCTTCTCTGTTTTGCAGCCTTAATTAAATGTGTTGTCCCCAAAAGTAAAAGTTTCTCAAAGACAGCTACATGAGAGAACAGAGGATAAACAAGTCTCCCACTGAGTATGCTGGTTAAATGATCATATCATTTAAATGATCATGACAATAATTGCTCGGTGTTGGGTTTTCTGATTGGCAACAGAGTTCCAATTTAATGAGCCTTTTTTTTTTTAATTTACCCAGCTCATTTTGCAAAGTAATCGATGAGTAATTTTACTGATGTGCCCCCCAAAAAAAAACCATGGAGAACTGCACTAAGTCTCGTTGTAAAGCTGACGGGGTTCAGGATTTCCAGTGTGCCCCTCCTCCCAGGGGAGCTGCGCTGCCGTGCACCTGAACTTTATTGACTATTGACGTGTCTTTTCCTGACCTCAATTCCCCACAACGTGCCCTGCGGTAGTCCTCCAGGGGCTACAGTTGCTCCCGGGAGACTGCCTTGGGGCTCACAGGGATACTGCCATTTCATGACTTAAAAATACAGAGGGGTGGGGGTCTTTTTCATGGAAGAGGGTGGCATTTTCTAGACCAGGGTTTCCTCTTTTCTCTTACGGGAAGCCCAACTGTTTGCTGCTGCAGTTAAGGTGACAGATAGATATTTTTTAAATCTTCATTGTATTTTTTTCCATTACCATTTAGTCCCCTTAGAACCCCTCTGCCCAGCAATTACCACACTGACGTCCATGTCTGTGAATCCTTTCTCCTTTTTGCTCGGTCCCTCTCCCCACGTCCACTAGCTGTCATCCTGATCTCCATCTATGAGTCAGTCCCCACGGTTTTCTGACTTCTGGTTTCAGACAGGCTGGGAGTGACAATGGCTGGTGCAGGGATTCGTGAGGAAGATCCTGCTAATGGCAATGCACATCAGCTGTCTTTGCTTCCCCCCTCCTGCCCCCCGCCACTCCTGGGCATCGTGTGAAAACACCGTGGCAGCAGTATCTACCCAGGCAATTCTGCCTCTCCCATTTATTCAAACCGTTTCAATGCAGATAGCCTTTCCTTTCACGCCTTGAATATGATTCAAGTCCCAAATACCCGTTATTATTGAAATGGGAATTGTAAGCACTCTGATAAATGATTTGAGAGACTGTCTAATTTCCGTAAATACTGCTGCTGGCTGTTAACTTGCCATTTTCTAGCATTCTAAAACATTCTGAAATCCCTCTGTGCATATCCCCAAGTGACTCGACAGCATGTGCCCTGCGTCAATTCTGACCCCCCCCACAAAAAAAAAGAAACAATTATTTTTCTCTTTCTCGGGCAGAGGACGAACACTGCTCTCCAAACCCAGCATGTGGGAACGAGGAGCCTTTTTCTATAGCACAGCGATGACGGGGGACCCATCGCCATGCACACTAGATGGGCTCCACCCATTTCGTTTCTGTCTGCAGGACTCTTTTCCCTGCTCCTGGGCCCAGGGGAGGGAGGGTGGGAGGGAACAGAGACAGAAGACAGGAGATCAGACAAGAGCAGCGGAGCAGAAGCGCGCTGCGTTGTTCCAGAGGCTGGAAAAAAGGGGTGCTGTGTGACCGCTTGTGTCCACGTAAAGATGGGTCCGTGCCACCTCTAGGCTCAGTGGCCCCTGTCTGCACGGCGACCCGTTGACGCTAGGCTCCAGGACAGCCGGTTTTCATGTGGCGTGCGCCCCACTGAGGAGCTCTGTAAGAGTCAATGTCATCACCCCACACCCGGGACTTCCGTGAGCTAGACCCAAACAAACGGTTCAGAGTAAACAAACATCACTGTGGGGACAGGAGGGCTCCAGTCTGCAAACCACGGTGACACCCACACTGGGAGGGGGCGCGGATGCTACAGTCAATGAAAATGTAAACAGCGTCCCTTGGTGGAAAACCCCACAGGGGAAATGGATGCGGCTGCAGCGTGCGGATCACGGAAAACAGCACGTGTCACCTCTGAGTACGAAAGCCGGGGCGTCGGTGCCGCGCCCCCCACCCCCACGGAGGGCAAACTTGTATTCAACTCCGGAAGCGGTGGGTGTGCGCGCTGCCACCCAGGGCACGCTCCATGGGGGCCTGGGCTTGAGACTTCCTTTCCTTGAGTCCCACCTAAATGCATCCTAATAGAGACTTCAGCTTCTGACAAGGGTTTGGAAAAGGACCTAAATCCATACTGAGTGTTCCCTCTGTGCTAGACACTAAAAAAATTTAATTAAAAATTAAAAAAGAAAAAACAGAAAATAATCATGGTTTCCAGATTAACAGATGTCAATATTTTGTTCTAGTTGCTTCAGACCTGTGTGCATTTGTGTAAAAGAGGCAAACCATCCCAGTTAACATGGGAGCCCCCTTGCCCCACTTCCTGCGTCCTGTTCTCCTTCCTTCCTTTCCGATTGGGAGAAGCTTCCATCCTAAACTCAGGGAGAGTCCTCCAGCTCATTGCTATGCTGTCTCATGCAGTCCTTCCAACGACTCTTTGAGAAAGATATTACACCTTGTTACGGAGGAGAAAACCAAGGAGATCGGTATTTGCCCACAGTTGCACAGCAAGTAGACAAAAGCGTTGAGGTTCAAAGCCAGGCTGCTTTGACGGGAAACCTGTGGCCTTCCCATTGTACCCTAACGGACAGCCAGAAGGCGGCTCTCCTGCCCCCGGAAGACTGCACGCCCTCTCTGCAGCCGAACCATCTCACCTCTTGGGGCCTTGGCTCACGAGCTTTACTTTCCAATTCCTTAACGGAACTGTTTTCAACTGTTTGCCCTTTGGGTTTGTAAAACCCCAGCGTAAACCCAATTGCGGGGGCTGGATAACATCCCAAATAAACACTTTTCATTCAATGATTGCCTCCTCGATTTTTAAGTTAACAATGTATATTCCTCCAGTGAGTGATGGAAGAATCCAAGAATCCGTTCACCCTCAGGGACTCTGGGGGCTGCAGCGTAAATCAAGGCTGTTGTTCTAGAGACAGACCAGTTTGTAACCACTGGAGTTAGGTAAAAGCCAGAGGCCTCCCTGAGATAAAATAATCTCTGCTTCAGGATGTCCTTGGGCACTGCGACCTTGCTACTAGAGAACATTGTGTCCTTGTGACTTAGCCTTGTTATTTTCATAGCTCACACCCGAAAGGTCGACCTTTCCATCTGTCCTGGAGTCTCTGGCATGTTTACAGGCAGAAAGTGGCTGACGACGAGAGCATTTTTGCTCAGGCGATCTTCAGTTAGGCATGAAATTCGGCTGCTCCCAAACTACCCTTTAGACTTCCCCCCAGCCTTACTCCCTTACCTGGAAAGAACGGTGAGTAAGGTGTCCATGCAGCTATTAATGCTAACTTCAAATCTGCTATATACAATACAGCCCAAGTAAAAAATACATCAAGATAAAGTATTCTATGCACAATGAGTCTTTTATAATATGCTCCTAAAAATAAAGCTTTTCATGTGGAAATTGTCAAATATGAAATAGCTGTGTTCCTTTCTCAAGATAAATAGCTCTAGGATTTCATTATCTGTATCCAGTTTGCAAAAGAATGGGTTAAAAATCACACCTGTTAGCAACCCTTGACACAGGCTCCGTTTTCCGCTAAAATACATCGGAGGTGGTGGTTGTTTTGATGACAGTCACAATACAATGAAAAACAAGAACGAAAACAGAAAAGAACCAGTGTCCAAACTCCTTCCAGGACCTGGCCCTCCCTCCCTGCACTTTCACCTTCCCCTTTTCCTTCCAAATGAAACAAAGCTTCTGACCTACCTACCCTACAGGCCCCTGCGTGCCTCAGGCTGCCCCTGGCCTGGGGACACGCCTCCCAGCTCACTCCAAGGTTGTAAACTCCCAACTCCTATTCATTCAGTCTTTAGCTGGAGCATCTCCTCTGAGGCCAACCGTGCATGAAATGAGGCATGTCCCACCAACAAAATTCTTTACCTCTCAGACCGATGGGGTCTGTTCCCACACTTCCGGTGTCCGGAGCCTTCCGCAGCTGGAGCTCAGCAACGTCCTCCCTCCACGACATTGACACTAACTCTCCCCATCCTGTTCCGGCTCCCAGGTCGCTGAGGTCTTGAGGACACAGCCCCACACTGGGGAGCAATTCCTAACTCAAGATTCCGCCATGAAATAACAATTTCCATTTACAATGGATAGCTAAAAATATTTTTTTAAAAAAATACTCTTAATGAATTAACAGTAAACTAGATGGTAAATCACAGACCCCAGAGAGCATCACTGGTCCAGCTTTTCCGAATTCACACAGCACATGTGCGTATGTGTGCAAAACACTTCTGAGTTAAAGTAACCCATGAACCCAACAATTCCTAAAGCAAGTTTCCAGAAATGCCGGCTTCACGAGGTACTCAATGAAAAAAAAAAGGAAATGGAATATGCTGAGGGAGTCTGCACCAAGAACGCGGCAGACCTTGCTGCACAGAAAGGTTTCCAGAGCTGTCTCCCCTTGACTGCATCTGGTCAAGCGCACCTAGGAGCACGCAGGGCCAGCAGCATTCTGGGAACGTGCATTCTGAGATGTGCTGCAGGACTGAGTCTAGCCAGGCCTTCTGCCAAAGGGGAAGACACGTCAGACCAAGATGTCGTGGCACAGAGGGACAGTTTTAGTGGGAGTAGCCTACTCTTCGGGCAGCACATACAGGCAACAGACATACTCCAAGTGGGGTTCTGCTGGGGGCTTCCCCATCTTGTCTTTCCACTCCCAGAGTTCCGCTCTGCTGCCGCAGGGCGTCCTTTCCATCCCGTGAGCCCTGCGTTCTCCTCTCGGGCACGTGGAACGGGATTGCTGATTTGAAGAACACGCATTTGTGACATCTGTGATAATGGTCCTGCTTATGGGCTGTGGTTAGCTGAGACAGCTTAGAAGATGACAAGACCTCACAAATCAGGCAGGAAAAGGGGGGGGCGCTGACCTTTGTTTATAATACCATTTTTTTTACTTTTAATATCATATTAATGATATATACTTGTTTATAGTATCATATTTATGCTTTTCCATTTAGATTTATTTTCTTAATGAAGGGGAGTATGTACCAAAATGCACTCCTAATTTAAAATTTTGGGTGGATAAAAACAGAATTAAAAAAAAGAATTTAGTTCTATTTTATTCATGACCTCTTAGCACAGAAAAAGCTACGCTATCCATTCATGTTTGTGGCTTTACACTCAGCACAAAGTTGAGTTTTCTGCTTGGTGTCATTTGTCAAGCAAGCTTTTAAAGCAGTAAAATCCCTTATAAAGGGAGCCTGTCTTTTAGTCTTTGCCTGAGGATATGTTTTTATTGATCTTAGAGAAAGAAGAAGGGAGGGGAAAAAGAGAGGGAAGGAGGGAAAGAGAGAGAGAGAGAGAGAGATCAATGTGAGAGAGAAACATTGATCAGTTGCCTCCCAGACTGGGAATCAAATCCACAGCTTTTTTGGTGTATGTGAAGACGCTACAATCAACTGAGCAACCCAGCCAGGGTGGGAGCTTCTCTCTTAAACCGCAGTTGCCACGGAGGAGAAGGAACACAGGAGAACTGGGAGTTACAATGCTGGCCAAGCACAGAGTAAACAATCTCTCTGACCAACATCTTATCACAAATGCATAGGTTCAACCGTCAACTTTGGTAACAATTCAGAAGAGTAACGCTCTGCTCTAAGTCCCACTGAACATGCATGAGTACATTATACACAAAAGTATACATGCGTCGAACATACTAATTGAACAGAGGTGCCCAACATACTATAAAATATACACATATCATGTACAAAATGAAATGCCAGTCTAAATATGCATTTAAGAAATTTTACCCTAAGCAAAATATTTGTTTCAGCAACAATAAATAATTTTAAATATTTAATTAAATATATTTTTGCTAAATGCTTAGGATTTAAAGATGCCATAGGGATATTATAAGGAGTCCGTATCTCTTTGAAATGGACAGAAAAATCCAGCTACCAAATGTCTAGGTAGAGTTGTAGAAGCACTCAAATTATTTTGCACTTTTAAAACAACTTGCTAGTACCTCTCTTCCATGGTAGGAGGTGTGCTGAAGACCAAAAACGCTGTCAAACAGGTGAATACATTCGATTTCGCAAAGTCAAAAGAAAAGGAGAACTTGAAACTTGAAAAATGGTATATATTTTGTGTTAGAATTTCAATATGTTTGGTAAAGAAAACAGATTGAGAAAGAGCGGAAATGAAAAAACCTTTTCAAATAGCCCCAGGGATCCCTCTAACAGGTAGGCAGTCACCTACCATCAGCAGTGCCCGTGAAAATACACATTCCTGGGACACACTGCCACTCCCCAGAAGGGTGAGGACAAAGCAGAGACCTGAATCTGTTTTCCTAACATATACTCACGTTCATTTTTATGCAAAACTCTGAGAACTAGACTTAGATTGCTCTCAATCTGTCAAGTGATAAGAAACCTCAGTTGGTCGACAAGTCCTTGATGTTCAGAAACTTTTTTCAACTTCCTATAGCCTGGCTCTTGAAGATCAGGGGTTATAGGTTTCCTTGTAAAATCTACTGATGCATTATTGGTAAGTTACTATCACTCCAAGAAAATTCAGAGTGGCAGACTTGACCCTGTACGTAACAGAACATTTGGAAAGCAGTGTGAGCTTTGTAGAACGGGAAAATTGTGTTTACAGAATGTAATGAAGATGAATCTCTTCTGGGAGGCGTGGGTAGCATTTCTGTTTGATATTCGCATTTCTGTTTGATACTCGCAGGAACCACATCGATCTGCCTTTTGAAGTAATTACATTGATCTCTGGAGTTTAAAGAAAGATATTGCTTCTTCCCTGGGGATATTTTCAAAACCCTGTTTTTCAAAAAACCAAAGCAGTTTTTTCCTCTAGCTTGAGTCGGAAAGGAAAGCATCTTCCTGACACACAGCTAATTACTGGATGGAAATGTGTGTGTGCATGTATGTGCGCTTTCCTAAAATGACTTACCTGTTTGTTTTTCTTTTAAACACTTTATTTCTTTTTAGAGAGAGGGGAAGGGAAGGAGACAGAGAGGGAGAGAAACATCAAGGTGTGAGAGAAACATACACCAGTTGCCTCTCCTACCGGCCCAACCAAGGACCTGGCCGCCCCCGGGCGTGTGCCCTGACCACGAATCAAATAGGCCACCTTATGCTGCGCGGGCGTGACTCCCAACCCACTGAGCCACGTCATGAGAATTTTTTACGGAGTCAAAAGCTTGCTCCTTTAAACTCACTCGCTTTTAATTTTTTAAATGTAGACAGTAACCTAGGATGTATTTCCCACCACGATAACTGCAACAGAGTACACACAATAAAACGGAACCAGTTCGTTCAAGACTCACCCCAATCAGCGTGAAAGCGTACTCCGCACCGCGACGGAAAGTAGCAGCTTTTCAGGGCCCTCAGGGGACGACAGGGGTCCGGCCTTAGCCACGGTTGCACCTTCCGAGGTTTTAATTACCCCAGTTCAGCTCGTTGGGAAATATTAAATGGAAAATTCCAGAAATAAACAATTCACATAAGTTTTACACTGTGCACCTTTCTGGGTAGCAATGAAATCCCACGACATCCGGGTACTTGTGCGTCTGGGACGGGACTCATCCCATTGGCCAGCGTCCCCACGCTGGACGGTGGGACACGCCCCTCGGTCCTTAATCACGTGGAGTCTGTGTTGGTGATTAAATGGGCTGTTGTATCGCAGTGCTTCTATTCAGGTGTCCTTTATTTTCCTTAATAGTGTCCCCGAAGCACGAGAGTACTGATGCTGACAATCAGTTACCCCGAAGAGAAGCCGTGAAGTACCTACTTCCTTTACCTGGAAAGGCATGTACGTGTACCTACGGTAAAAAAACAAAGTATAACCAGGACTCAGTGCTCTCAAAGGCTTCAGGCATCCACGGGGGAGCCAGAACGTGTCCCCCACAGATAAGGGCAAGCGACTGTATTCGCCCCTATAGTGCATGCACCCTGGCAACTTTGCTCCTTGAATTTTTGCACCCACGGTTTATGGTTGTTTTCTTTTCCCCCTTTCTTTCATTGTTATTTCATGTTGCCCTCCATATACCAAAGCGGTAGAAGGGACTGCCTCTGCCCATGGGCAGAGGCCTGGGAAAGTTGATCGCCACGTTTAGTCTGGGGGAAACGTGTGCAGAGCAGGAAGGTGAGGAGGGGCCCCCTGCCATGTCTGCTCCGGCTGTGCTTTTTAATTATTTTCTCGTTCCCGATTGTTTTCCCAAAAGGCGAGACAGCGGGTAGTTGAATTGTGGTTATTGAACTATTATTTCAAGCAAATCTTTCTAATCAAGTTTTACTTGGGTCTTAAAAGCATAACATTTATAGAAAAACTCTGTGGCCCTCTCAAGTTATATAGATCTTCTTAATTATTTTTCACGCACTCATACCATAGTGTATTCTCTTTCTTAACAAATATGTCTAAATGTGCTTCAGAGTGTTCGTTTATGAAAATGCCTACCTGCATTGCTATGTATGCATTTATGTGTGTGTATACAAACAAATATGAATTGTATATATAAGTGTGTATTTAATACAGAGTGAGAAAGAGGCACATTCATACACTCTAGGAAACAACTTCATAGAAATGTGCTCTCTTTGAGTTATTTTCATTGCTTAATTATCTTTATCAAGGCCCCTGTAGGGAAGAAACACTAACAAAAGAAGGAATAAGAATGCTTGACAAAGGAACAGTGCACACGGGCTGTGTTTGTCTCCTCTCTCTAAGGCAGGGTGGGAGCTGGGGGACAAAAGCAACCCTTCTGAGAACACACAATGGTGCTCTCCGTGACCCTGGGCACAGCTGTACCCTCAAACATCAGCTCCCTCCCTAAGACCCGGCAGATTTTTTCCTCCAACACTGTCTACAAGGCCAGCCTCTCCTACACTGGGCTGTGTCGACTTTTCTTTCGGGTTTCAAAAAACATTCCTTTTTATGAACTGAAAAATGTAGCATTTTATACATACTTTTTAAAGAACAACTCCAGAAAATGTACAGATCACTAGCTACCTGGGGGTCTGAGATTTGTATCTGGAATTAGAAAGTACTCACCAGATGGTGAGTTCTGTGAGGGTAGAGACAGGGCTCCCTTTGCTCAACATGATCTCCCTCACGTGGCTCCCGGCCCATGAGAAACATTGCTAATTGACTAACCGGAGTTACAAACAGAAACTCATGTGTGGGTAGAGATTCAATTCAGCCGTTAAGGATCAGTCAGATTAAAACATACATTTTTGTTTGTGTCTTTCACAGATTTATTTCCTTGTGTTTCCTGCCACGTAGCTTTGAGAACATATTTTGAATTTCCTGAGAAGCAAATGATGTATTCTACTATGTTACCTCATCTTCTTTTCTGATTTCAGTTTTCACCTTTTTTTAAAATATATTTTATTGATTATGCTATTATTGTTGTCCCAATTTTTCCCCCTTTGCCCCCCTCCATCCAGTACCCTCCTTCCCTCCAGTAATCCCCCCACCTAAGTTCATGTCTATGGGTCATGCACATAAGTTCTTTGGCTACTCCATTTCCTATACTATTCTTAACACCCCCTGTCTATACCGTACCTACCAATTTGTGCTTCTTAATCCCTGCACCTTTCCCCAATTCTCCTCCTTCCACTTCCTAGTTAATAACCCTCCATGTGATCTCCATATCTATGATTCTGTTTCGGTTCTGCTTGTTTGCTTAGTTTGTTTTTTAGATTCAATTGTTAATAGTTGTGAATTTATTGCTATTTTAATGTTCAGAATTTTGATCTTCTTTTTCTTAAATAAGTCCCTTTAACATTGCACATAATAAGGGCTTAGTGATGATGAACTCTTAGCTTTACCTTGTCTGGGAAGCACTTTATCGGTCCTTCGATCCTAAATGATAGCTTTGCTGGATAGAGTAATCTTGGATGTAGGCCCTTGCTTTTCATCACTTTGAATACTTCTTGCCAGTCCCTTCTTGCCTGCAAGGTTTCTTTTGAGAAGTCAGCTGACAGTCTTATGGGAAATCCTTTGTAGGTAACACTCTGCTTTTCTCTCGCCACTTTTAAGATTCTCTATTTACCTTTAACCTTTGGCATTTTAACTATGATGTGTCTTGGAGTGGGCCTCTTTGGGTCCATCTTGTTTGGAAGTCTCTGCTTCTTGGACTTGTATGTCTATTTCCTTCACCAAATTAGGGAAGTTTTCTTTCATTGCTTTTTCAGATAAGTTTTCGATTTCTTGCTCCTTCTCTTCTCAGGTTTCATCTTAATTGTAGAAAAAGTGATACAGGAGCACCTTAGAAAAAGTAAACACAGGAAAATATATATAAAAAATATCCATAATCTCACTGCCCAGGAATAGCAGCCACCATAACATTTTTTGTTTCCTTGATATTTTTCTGTACATATGTTTGTAACTTATATCTACATTCATCACATAATTGAGACACTGTGAATATAATCTCATATTGTGCTTTTTAAATTTAATACTATTTTTAAGCATATGCCTATCATTAAACCCTTTTTGAAAAATATAATTTTAAGAACCATGTTGTATTCCATCATAGAGAAATGCCCCATAATCGAGGTAAAGCCCTTTCTCTGTTGTTGATAATCTAGGTCTTTTGGAATATTTCATCTTTATCACCATCTTTACACATAATGTTTATGCATATCAGATTACTTTCTTGGAACAGTTTCCTAAAAATAGACTTGACAATTTCTAAGGGCTTTGGTTAACTATTGCCACATTGCCTTTTGGTTTTATTGCAATCTGTAGCTTAAACTGCTACCCACCTCCCCCCCTTTTATTTTGGATGTCTTATGAGCCAGACACCGTCCTAAATGCTTTACATTTATTATTTCATTTAACTGTATTCATAACAATATGAAGTAGGTATTATCTTATGCCTATTTACAGGTAAGAAACTGAGGCATAAAGAAGCTACTTGACTTTCCCTAGATCGCATAGCCAGATTTGGGAAATCTAACTGCAGGTAATCTAACTGCAGAGCCCAGACTGGAAGCCGCCTTCACCATTGAAAGGTAGGATGTGCACTCAGCATTTTAAGTCTTTGCTAATTTCATAGAAGAAAAACAGCATCTTCTTAATCTTTCTAAGGTTTATTATTTTAATATTAGCAACTTTGTCTTTTCCTGATATAGTTATTAGCCAGTTGTATTTCTTCTGTAATTTCTGTGTTTCCATCACTTGATACTTAATGACTCTTTTTAAATATAAATTTGTTAACTATAGAAAAATATTCTCCTTTTTCTGTGCCTCTCAGTGGCTAAATATTGTTCCTATTTGTCATTTAGTGACAATTATATTTTGAACATACAAAAGTTCTTTGTTTTTAAGCAAATGTATTGATATTTCTCTTTGTGAGTCCTTCCACTGATTGTATGCTCAGAAAGTAGTTCCCTATCCAAATATCGGATCAATAATAACTTAAATTTTCTTTAAAAACGGTGTCCTTTCCCTGGATTGATCAACCAATCTGCTAACCCAGGAAAGGAAAGGGTTCCTTGGGTTTCTTCTCTTTGTTTGAGACTGCATTGTTAGAATGGCAGTGAAAACAAATATTTTCTAGTATTTCTTGTACTCTAAAAGTACAATCTATAGCAATTTCAAGGCAACGACTTACCTGCCTCCCGCCTAAAAAAGATGAAAACAAAGAAAGCACAGACACACCCTGCTGATGGCAATTTGATGCAGAGGACGGGGTTTGGTCCTGGGCATTCTGCTTCGATGGCCCTCCCACAGGTTTCTCCTTTCTGGCACTGAGATTCGTTCGGGCTGCTTCTCAGTATGAGAAGTCAAAAGACTAGAGTGACTCGTGAACGAGGTGTTACATCGGACAGTTAAGCCCGAGAAGAAATTATTTGCCATCAGAGCCACCCAGCCTCCTGTGCTAGACCACTTTAGAGTAGTCTTTGCTTGCAAAGTGTCCTATTGTCTTGCAACAAAACCTCCTAATGCCTCAGTCAGGGCACTTTTCATTTTGCTAGGGCAATTTGCCGATAATTCTCCACGTAAAAGCTTTGAGATAAACCATTTTCTCTTTCATTCTACTAATGTGTGCCAACATAATGGGGAATATAATATTCTGTTTAAAAACAAGCATAAACATATTTTTGGGGAAGGCAGTGCGAAGTGCCTCCATCCACTCTAAAATCTAAGCCTAAATTATTTCTATGCAATTTTCAGTGATTTATTAATTATTAACTAAAGCAGGGTTGATATTGAAAAGGGTGGATTTGCTCTTGGTTACTAAACTCGCCTTTAACTGCCAGGAAAAGGAAACCTGCAATTATAAATAAGATTCAGGTAACCATGGTAACAGATCTGCATTGTGCAACAAATAAAATTCTTTCAAAAACAATTACTGTCCCTTAATATTTGACTAATTTTTACAAGCAATTCCAATGGCTTCTGTTACATTTCTGAAGAAATTAATGCCCAGGTGACTGTGGATCTAGATATATTAACTTTAGACTAGTTATATGGACTTAGGTTATATTAACATCAGACTTTAAAATTCTTCAACTGACTCAGTTTCAGACTATTTTATGATGCAACTAACTTTTCAACAAGCAGTTAATAATCTGGAAGTTAAACGGTGATTTATAATGCATTGTGGGATGTTGAGCAATTACTACCATAAACTAATAACTGCAATGGAAATCAAAATGGTTTTCTAAATATAATAAACAGTCTCTCTAAGCCAGCTACTTTTCATACCAGAAGACTAGAAGACATTTCACAAATTATCTGGACCAGCTTTGAAAGTAAGTCCAAGAAACTGAATGGAATAAAAATTGTTTCCCAGAATACCTTAAGCAGAGATAATTATTCTTAAGAGCTAAAATGTACTGAGTACCTACTGTATGCCTGAGACTTTCCAATCAATTGCACTAATTTATCAGCTGCTATGTCATCTTTATTCTATGACCAAGAAAATTGAAGTTCAGAATAGTCAAATAATTTATTCAACGTCAACCCTTTGGTAAGGGGCAAGGTGGGACTTAATGGTGACCTGCCTCCACTGAGAATCCAATCTCTTAACTGCTATGAAACAAATAAAAGTCAACCACATTTTGCCAACCCATCCCAGGCACAAGACTGGCCCTTCCACTCTTCCCAAGCTTCATTCAGCCAATACTGTGTTCAAGATACCAGGTCTGGGGAATCGCATGACAGGAAAAGATGCTGGGAGTGACCCCATTAGCCAAGAATGCCCATTTTTAAGGGTAACTAAGATTGTTTGAAGGTCCTTTATTTTTGAAAACCTCTCTTCCTGAATATTGCTCCATCTTTTGCAGACAGTCTCTTTTGTTCAAGGTAGAGTTCAAGGTAGTCTGGAATGGCTTTCAGTGAGATTCTTCTTTTTTCCAACACATGGAGTGTCACTGTGTGACTAGTTTAAAGCTATTCTTTAAGCAAATAGCAGACCGGCACTCCAGAAACGAAGTGTACCGCTGAGGCTTTTTGATGCCTGTTCTTCCTTGCCATAAAAAAGGCTGCCGATGTCCCGACTGTGTTAATGCCCATTATTTTAGAAGGTGGTACCGTCAGGGAACACTGAGTAATGGGGAGCCTCTCTGTACCACTTGTGCAACTTCTCATGACTTTGTAATTATTTCAAAACAAACAAAAAAATGTTTTAAACTATTGCCAAATTTTCATCTTGCCAGGGAAATGAACTTCTGATTTTTGCAGCTGGTAGCTTTCACCCAATCAGGTTCCTCTTGGGGAACTGGCCTTCCCTTTGAGGAAGCGCTGATGCGTGAGGTGGGCACAACCTGATGTCCAACAAGGAACGGCAGAGCACGCCCCAAACCCTGCACCCGAGGGTGCACCGCATGCCCTTCTCCAGGAACCTGGCTGAGTGCCAGGGTGCCCCTGGAAAGCCTCAGGAGGAACGGAAGTCAGCTTGTGGAGGAAGAATCCCAACGGCCGCAGGTGGCATTAAGCTCCCTGAACAAGACAAATGCACCAGGTGACAGGAGGAGGCAGGGACACTGCTCTTCAGTGGAAGGAATTAACCATGCTCCTCACCTGGCTGCTGCTCCTGGGCGTTTACTTATGTGTCAGTGCCAGGTCTGGTCACGGGCAGGCTGCAGGAATGCCGGGTTCCAGGGAGGGGGCCTGCGACAGAGGGAGAGCAAAGCGAGCTTGTGCAGGCGAGCAAGGCCCGTTCAGAGCAGAGGTCCAAGAGCTTGCAGGCCGCTTGTCGTCAGGGGCACTGTTCACATGGTTACCCAGAAAATCTACTCTTTGTAAACCACCTTGAACAGCTAGGAACAGGTCTCGAAATAAGACACTGCTTGGAAGGACTGCTGGAGGGTCAACGAAAAAAAACTTAAAGTTTTATTCTGAAGGCACCTGCCTGACATGCAATCTTTTTCCCCCCTTCTTTTTCTCTTCTGTTTTATTCTTAAAAGGAGAGGAGAAAAACAAAGGACTCAATAGCTTCACCTAGTTAATGAGGCTGATTCTAGAAGTTCCTGGAACTCACTTCAGCCTAACCTTGCCCAGAGATGCCGTGCCAGATAAAGGCGGCTCGTCCCCTGGTGGTGGGCAGAGGAGCCTGTTCAAGCTGACATGAGGAGAAAGTTGCCACTTTGAAGAGCTAGAGAACTCACAGCATGGATTTGGAGGTGGAAGAGGATCTGCTAACAGAATCTGGGGAAACAAAGGATGGGGCAGGGAACACGGAGGACTCTCACACGGGCCATTGAAGAGACCGCCCCGAAACTACCCATCCATCCTCTGCCGTCAGCCTCCCAAAAGCCCTGCGGGTGTCTCTGCGCTTAGGTTGCTCAATAAGCCTATGATTTTTTGGTTTGTAGAACTGGTAGATCAAAGGGGTCAGAAGATTTATCTCATGCCTCTAAAGATCATTTCTAACAAGGCTAAGTGGCCCAGGATAAAACCGCAATAAAAACGATTCATGTAGAAAACCCTTTCTGTTGAAGCAGAAGTGAAAAATCCACATCAAATCGCCGTCTGTTCTATGCACAGGAGAATCCCAGGTGCATGGAAGGCTGGATGCTAGTGTGCAGACAGATGAGAATGAGGCTGTGGTGCAGAGAGCAAGGAGGCACCCTGGCCCCACGTGAACTGCCCCGTGGCCCTGCCATGCCGGTCTCTGGGACGAGACTCCCGGATGGCAGCCAGCCTGGGGATCTATTCAGTCACTGCAAGCTTCTTGCCAGGAGGTTTTCATCAGCTCAACTATTGATCAAGACCACTGGGCCTCCTGCAAAAATCCACCTTTGCAAATCACCCTTAGAGGGGATCTCCACGGGACTGAGTTAGGGACGCATCTGCAAAGTTACCGCGTTTCATCCCGGCTGAGATCCCCGGAAAATACTATCCCCTCTCCATCCCCTTCCCTCCTCTTTCCAAACCTCTAACGGGTTAGGGAATGATGGCGGTGCCACAGCAGGCTCACGGAGCACTCACGCACGGGCCCCTTAGTCTGCACGTGGCCTAGTTTTCGTGACATCAAATTCCTCTGAGCTTCTTTCCCTTCCTTCCGCCGGTACCGCATTTCTTCCCTTTTTCTTCCAATATCTACTAATTCTCACTCCCAGGGCTTGGTAATGGTTGAGTGAAATGCCTTCTAAGCTGAAATCCTCCATTTCTAGGGAGAAGTTGACTGATACTACATCAAAAGGACTCCAATTTTACTGTAAATTAACCAAAAGAGTAAATCTTTCCACACCGAATTTGGATTTTCCTTTGGTTCTTCCTTTTGCATTAGCCTTTTTTCCTAAGTACTGTTACAACTTCAAACATAGTTATTTGATCATAATGGACCATCTTCGATGCAAGCTGGCTGACGATGCAGAAGTCTGAATGGAGAAGATCCACACGTGTACCTCCGTGTGGCACGTGCCGTATGTCACTCATCTGTCGTCTCGACTGAACGTGGGTGGCAGTCACGGCCACACATTCTGCGGGGTGGTCTGAGCAGCCTGTCCCGAGCTGTTAAAAAAGTTGGAATTCCATCCACGATGTACTTAGCAAAGACAACACCTCAGCCAAGCAAAGCCCCTTCCCTGAAAACAAGCAAAACCTGTTCACTTGTTACACTTTGATCAAAAGTGACCACGTCCGGGGAGGGGAGGGCAGGCCCTCTTGTCTGTTGACAAAACAACGGACAACTGGATTTATATGGGAATTGTCGGCTTTCTTCAAAAACACTTCAAATGCGTTCTCATGCCTGGAAGGGTGCGCTATGAACATCTTTGTGAAGGAAGGTTTATCTTACGGGCAGAGCAACCTGGTAGATCCCAGACAGAACCCTGAATTGGCCTGGCCATACGAATCCTGTGCGCATACACTCAGCCATACCAAGTGCATCAATGAACCAGAGCTGCTGCTGGAGTTTTACGGCAAAGACTGTTTCCCATCTCGGTACAGTCGCTATTTTCCTTGGTTGCCATTCCACGACTGAGGGAAAGGTATGCTCCTGGCAATGGGCTGCGGTCAGCAGACTACATGGAGAGAATTCACATAGGAGTTACTAATTAGGAAGAAGCAGGAGACGCTAACAGTGGGGGCTTCCGGCAGGCTGGCTGGTGTCTCACACGCTGGAGAGGCAGCTGGAAATTTGGGGGACAGTTTTGAAAGATGGATGGCAAGGGAAAGGTCACTGACATTGAAATGGAAGGGGGAGCACAGACCAGGGTGATGTGGCCAAACGGAATCATCTCGTGTGCGCCGGGGCTTTTAAGGAACTCTTTCCTTTTGACTTCAGCTTACTCTTCTCCCTGGTGACCGACTGCCCCATGAATCATTCGCCTATTTTCTTCCAACCAAATCGATTCTAAAAGCAATTTTTAAAGTTCAATTATATGATAACAGCTGTTCCCGTCAGACCTGAGTCAAGTTGTAAATGCATGTCTTTTGCTTAAGTATGGATTTTTTAAATGACTATTTGTTCCCAAACTACCTTAAAAATGTGCATGTTTACAGAACTTACCAACGCTGCAGCTTGGAAAATTCCTTTGACACAGACTGGAGTGTTCAGCCACAAATGCCCCTGACTTAAAAGCTGAACCAAATAAAACTTGACGGGAAGGCAAAATATTTTATAGGGAAAGTGACATTTTATAATAATGGAATAAATGAATGCAGGAGAGAAAATGAACGAGGCTCAAATATCCTCTCAGATCCGTTTGGATGTACGGGGAGGTGAATTGCAATTAGACTTTCCCTGTTGTTATTACACTGATAATTCTGTCTGTAAATGAAGGACTCTTAAACTTGGAGAACTCCAGTCTTCTTAAACCATCTAATCATGTTGTCACATGTCTGCAATCCCGTGTCTTCGTGGTGCCACGTGCAAGCCTTGGTGGCATGCTAACGGGGATGGACAGAGAAAGAAAGCGATGGGAAAAATCATAGGACCCCTTAATCAAGCCCTTCAACTTGGAGCCAGATCAAGCAATGTTTAAATCCTCCCAAAGAACACAGTCCTACCCAAAACACATCCATAATTTGACATGAGTCAGACCACAAATGGAGTAAATAAAGACAAAGGAAGTTTGCTTCCCTGTCTTCATCTGGTACCCGCCGCACAACTCCGCACCCAGAGCTGGGGTGGGCAAGTGTAGGAAATCAGCAAGGGTCTGTCAGTCACCCTTTCAATCTATGAGACAACAATTTGTGTAAAAAGAATTGATGTTTAACTCTGGGAAAAGACAAGCAGTTGAGGTTGATCTTAACCCACTGGGTTAGCTGAGGGTGAGGAGAGAGCTGGGGGTGTGCGTTCCCTCCCCAGGCCCGGGAGACAGGGGTCTGCCTTTCTGTAAGTCCTGGTCAGATGCCTTTGAGGTTCCCAGTAGAGTCCAAGCTGAGAAAAGCCCATCGATCTTCATTTTCATCACTCAGAAACAGATATTTCCCCCCAACGGATGACCAGGGTGCAAAAGAGAATAAGCCAAGGCAACAGGAATCTCACCATCACTGAATGAATCGATAAAACAAGGATTCAGCTATTATATTAATTATTCATCCGACAGACATTTCTCGATGCCTACTCTACCCCAGGTGATGTATCGGATGCTGCAGGACAATTAGAAATAATCTCAGCCTGTTACGTCTGGGGATTTGGCTTCATTATGTCCGGAGTGGTATCTAGAAAAGGCCTTTTTGTTTTTTAAGCACCTAAGATGATTCTAAGGATCAGCCAGTTGGGAATCCACCGATCTGCAACAGTGATTCTCAATCTCTGTGTCATCCGGTGCATCAGAGAGGGCACAGTTGGGGGAGGGGAGAAGGGGGCGGAGCAGTGGGGAGGGGTGGAGCTGATGAGAGCGCGTGGGTCCCGACTGCAGTCTGGTCTGCACCCGTAGAACGGCACCTGTGGCGGCTGTTGCTGGGGAGAAGACTGAGGACTTTTGAACCCAACTCTGTGTGACTGCTTAGAAGGTATGTGACCAGCAAGCCACGAAGGTCCTCCAGGAGGCAATTTCAGAATTGCTCCACACCCTGAGGTTATAACAGGGCCTCTGCCCAATGTCTGTGCTGCGGTAAGACTCGGTTTCTGGCCTTCCTCCCTCACACGTGGTGTACCCTCTCTGGATATTTCCCTTTTTCTTTAAAAAATTTTTTCATTCTCCATAGCCCAATCCCAACCTACATTCTTCATGAAAGCTTCTCGACACCCCACCATCCCCACCTCTGAGGCTGGCTGACCCCCCGCCCCCCATATTCCTTGACGCGTATACTCAGGGTCACATAATCTAATGCTTAATTGTCCTCCAGTTACTTTGTGAGTATTGGTTTGGTTCCGCCGGCTGGGTTCTCCCTGGGCACTTGGGCACTGTTTTTTTTCCATAGAGATGCAAAAGAATTACTTACTGATCGATCGAAAGTACTTGTTAGGCGGCTGCCCTAAAAAACGTCTAAAGACGACCATTGTCATTACCAAGACCACCCCCCAATCTGGGATGGGAGGATATCACTGCAGTGTCTGTAACTGTGTGGTGAAGGACCCCATCAACTTCCTGGATCGTGTCAATGGAAAGAAACATCAGCGAAGCCTGGGCACGTCTATGCGTGTGAAATGCTCCATCTTGGATCAGGTGAAAAAACGTTTTGAAGTCAATAAGAAAAAGATGGAAGGGAAGCAGAAGGACTATGATTTTGAGGAAAGGATGAAGGAGCTCAGAGAAGAAGAGGAAAAGGCCAAAGCCTCCAAGAAAGAGAAACAGAAGGAGAAGAAAGGAGGGCTGAGGAGGACTTGGCATTTGAGGAGGAGGATGAGACAGGAGCTGTGTTGGGCTTCTCTGTCTTTGGTTCCACCAAGAAGAGTTATTGAGGCTTCCCATGCTTGGCCCTTTGTTGGGCTTAACTTTGTGGGGGGTGGTTTTGGGGGGAGTTACTTGGGAAAGTCCTTAAGAGTGTCAACGGGGAGGGCTAGAGGCTGGGTGTTTGTCGTTTCCTTCCACCTTGAGAGAGAGCGCAGGAGGCCAAGGTGATGCTGTGATGTGTTCCTTCAGGCTCAGTGCATCCCTGGAGTCACTGCCCATCTGAGTTCCCAACAAAGAAAAATCTCCTCCTTTGAAGCTGCTTTCTTGGGGGCGGGGGCGGGGGGAGATGTCTAAATCCTCACTTTTCTGTGGACAAAATGTAGTGGGGACCAGACAACAATGCCGCTGCCTCTGGTAGGCATTGGCATTCTGAATAATCATCAGAATGCCAGTCTCCTTCCACCCCCACTCACTTATTTTGTTGCAAAAATGCAAAACCTGTGTTTTTCCATAAACCAGATCTCACTCTACGCACAGAGTGAATGCAGTGTCTGTGTTTAGCGTTCCAGTGTGATAATTATGCATTAAGCTGCGTGGCTAAATCTTCCATTTCTCTATGAAAACACAAAGGAGTGGCTAAATACTCCAGTGTGTTATCTTGCCTTCTTTCCATGGTGATTGCTTTCTTATCACCCAGATTGCCCTGGTGCTGAGAGGTGCCTGCAAACATACCGGAGAAACCTCAGATGTGTATATGATTTGAAAGGTGAGTGATGAGTTGAATTGCAGGGACATCTGTATCAGCAAACACGTATTGGGAAGAGGTAGGACTCTGTGTATGTATGTGTGTGTGTCTGACTGCATGCCTGTGGAGAAAACAGATTTTTTTAATGAGGAACAAAAGCTGGATTACATAAGCAGCCCTGTTTGAAACAGCTTGTATAGCAAAAATGGAACATGAGGTATGAATATTCATAAATAAAATGGGAAAAGTATTCCTTTGCAAGGAGGAAGTGGAGTTAGGAAATTCTGAATCTTGTTTGGCCAAAATTTTATCCAGGAAGCTGTAGAGGTGTGGATCACACAATGTCTCAGACAAACGCAAAACCAACTAACCCCATTGCCTGAATGTGCCCCTTCGTCAGCATGCTAATAGCCAATTCATTAATTTTTCCACATGTTATTTAGCCAGATTGTCTTAAACAAATTTGATTCTTGCATCTCTGAAGACCTGTAAGAAAAAAAAAGAAATAAGAAAAATAAGAACAAATATTAACTCCAAATGGATCAAAGGCTTAAATGTAAAAGCCCAAACAATAAAACTCATGCAAGAAGAAATAGGAATAAATCTCTGTGACCTTGGATTGGGCAATGGGTTCTTAGCTATGACACTCCAAAACATAAGCAAGGGGTTTGGCAAAGAAAAAAAAAAGGTTGAATTGAGGACCGAACATCTTCAATCACCAGCTCACAGAGGTCCTGCTTCCTACAAAGTCCCCACCCCAAATATTTCTGGGAGTCTCCTGGAGGCATTTTGCGTAAGTTCAAGAACAAGTCATCATTGTTTATCACTCAGCAAACATCAACTCTGGTGTAAGGCAAGTACCTGCCGTGCTTCAGGTGAGGAGTTCCTACCTGCCCTTACCCTTGCCTTTGTTCTTTTGGTCCAGTGAGACTGTCACTACCAACCATGAGGCAGAGGGGATCTTTCTAGGCACTCTCAAGCAGCTACTACTTTTTTAAAAAAGCCATAGGATTAAGCATGATTCTCCCTAATCCTTTCAGCACAAATAAGAACAAGATTTGTTGGCTATTTACAAGGGGGAAAATGTGTACTGCCTTAGGTCAGAGATAAAGTTACATTTTTCATTGGGTAGCTTTAGCCTGTGGGGTTTCAAAGAGTAAAGGAATTTCACCTGTTTGCAGAAAGAACACGCTTTGAAAAGCCAACTCTCAAAATGAATCGTTGCTGGTTTCCTGTGGCATGAGCTAGCCGTCTCTGACACCGCCTCGCCCAGCTTCCCACCGAAACACCCGGAGGACCCAGAGAACAAGGAACCCGACAGATAGCCCATCTAAGACCAGAACTTGCATGGCAGCTGCACTAACTCATCAGTAGAGTCCACAATTTGTAGAGCTAAAATCGGATTGGCAGGACCAATGCAATATTTTGGGACTGAGAAATCCTCACCCCACCCCACCCCACCCCTGGCTCTGGGACCTGAGGATGTCCTAGCCATAACTTGTACAGGTGTTCTTCTGCCTTACCCCATCTGGGAGCCAGGATGTTAGAACCAACCAAACTTGTCAGAGCAATCTAGGTACAAAAGATTGGATATTCAGTTTTTCACCTCTCTATTTATATTTCAGCAAGATTGCTTTTATATGCTTTTGGCCAATGCTATGGGGGAATTGTCTTAAATTTAAATTACTATAGAAGGAATTTTATCTGTTAGGGATGCATGCTCAGTACCTAGAATAATGCCTGGCATAGATTAGACCCCCAATATTTACTTGTTTGAGCTTTTGTTGGTAATTAGTTTTAAAAATCAATAGGACCACAATCAGCTTCTAATCACACTTGCACTTTAATTTTTGAAGAGAATTTAGGCACAGAATTTTTTAATAATTTCATAAAGAATGTCATCATGAAATTCACCCAGAACTCAGAGGAAGAAAAGCAGGAACTTGTTAAAAGAAAGAACAATCCATTTAACTGCAAAGGAACAAAAATAGCCTTTGTTTGTCAGTGACCTTCAAGCAATGGGCCCCGCGCCTTCCCCCCACCTACGGAGGTGAGGGCTAAGGACCTGCTCATTGGCCAGAGCCAGAGCATCAATGCTGCTGACGCTCCAGGAAGAAGAAATAATTACTTCTAAATGCCTCGCATTAATTTCAGCCCTGGGGAAATGCAATTTAAAAAATAAAGAATTAAATGGGAACAAAAGAAATACTGTGTTTGATGTTCGGAATAGCAGGTCGGAGACTAAAGTCAGCAAACAGAAGGACGTGTGTGGAGCACAGTGGGCTGACACCCACGGGAGGCCAAGCCCGGCTGGCAGCGTGATCCGCATGCCGGCTCCACCCGTGAGCGGGGACAGGCAGGTCCGTCTCCCTCCCTCCGTGCAGTCCAGGTGCGGAATGCTCTCCAGCCTCCTGGCGCTGATGCTGGAACCTGATGCTGTTTTAGGAACCGGCATTAAAGTCTTGAGTACCGGCTGGAGGCTGATGTTCATGTGGAGTCAGAGGCAGCTCTGGGGTCTATATTTCCCTCTCTCTTTTCTCCCTGCCCCAGCACCTTCTGTGGATGAGAAGGGGGCTACCTGCTAACCCGACAAGCTCCAGGGGGGCCTGCACGGTGGGCCTTACAAACCCAGAGACCAAAAGTAACCATTGGACATCTAAACTCCTGACTGAAAGCAGGTCATGGCGACAGTCATGTCCCAGGCCTGCAGCGTCCTTGACAAAGGTCACGCTCTACCGTAAGTGAGCCTGTCTGTGGTCTTTTTGCCTCCGAGGTAACATGCCTTTGAAAAGTCAGAGTCATCTTCTTTTTCCAGACCCCTCAGGGCACGCCCACTGCACCAGAGCAGGGGCCACCACCCCTCACTCTTACCTTGTTCCCCCCAACAGCCTTGTACCCACTGGTGCAAAAGAAATATTTCACTCTTGGTTTTCCTCTCTCCCCAGTCTCAGAGATTCCCCTGCTTTTCCTTCTCCCACTTCCCTAACTGACCACCAGTGGACTTCACGCGACCCTCCTGGACTTACGGTTCCTCCTTTGACGCTGATGTGTAAAAGAAACTGCAGCGCTGCATTCTCAGAGTGTTTCCTTGATCTGTTGAGATGTTGCTTCCCAGAAGTTGTCATCAGTTTGGTTCAAATAAACTCATAAGAATTCTCTACAGGTCTGGGTGTTTCTTGATGTCAACAATCCCTGTATCTAAATGACTTTCTCCCTTTTCTTTCTTGTCTTTGAAAGCTAAACATGAAGTAGTGGGCTAAAATATTTTTAATGTTGCCATTTAAAAGTGCTTTAGTATAGGATTTTAAAATTATCCAAGTCTGCCAAGGCCACCAGATCTCAGTGGCCCTTGCTTCCTGAAGACAGGTTGTTATACTCACAGCTCCCATGAGGAGGGGCATGCCACACCGTGATGGGGTGGGGGACACAGGGAAGCACCAGGTGGAAGACGGACACAGATGAGGGGACGGTGTGAGCAAGAGCCTTTTTCGTGGTTTCTGCAGGAAGGAATGGGCCCGGCACGGTAAGCAGGCTTAGGGTGGGCTAGTTGAGGTCAATGTAATGGGTTCTGGAGCACAGGGTCGTATCCCTAGTGGTCTGGGCCCTGGCTGTGTGGTGATTCCGGCAGGTGGGTAGTGGCCCGGAGCGTGAGAGCTGGAGAAAGGAGGAGCTTGGGTAGAAAAGCTCTGGACTGGTTAGTGCTCAGCGGCTTGTTTATTCTCTCCAGAAAACGACCAGCCCAGGTGTCAAACCATCAGAATACAGAAAATAAAAAAGACATGGTGGCTTGCTTTAAAAAGGCACTTGCATAGATTAGTTTACAAGATTAGTAAACCAAGCGTTTCAGGTGGTGACGTTCATCACAACATTGAACTTGAATTAGGGAAAGGCCAGTCGACGTATAAACTCGAATGTATGAAAAAGGGCCGCAAGCTATATAGACTGCTTCTACTGCCTGGGAACCATCTTCATCCAGGCCCCGGGGGTTTGCCCTTCCGAGAATGAAGAAAAGTGCTTCAGGAGAAGGATGCTGTATGTTTCACTCTTGGCCATTCACGGTCACAGCCGATGTTTAGGTGAAGGATGGCTGACGGCTGCTGAAGACAGCAGAGATTTTCTCTCTGTCACAGGGTGCAAACCCAACCCAGAGCATCCAGACCAGAAGCTCTGATGACTCAATAGAAGTGCAGAGCCTTGGAGGAATGGGTCTGAAGGACATTTCACGGAGGGAACCTCATGGTTCCCTAAGTGGCTGTTTCTAACTTCCAAAAATAAAACACCGACGAAGAGGTCAGGGGAAAGGGGACCTCCAACCACACCAAAAACTAGGATTTTAAACTAAGAATTTTCTAGTTACCTATTATTGGAGTTCGGAAAGAACTCTCTCTAGCACTAAAGCCAATGGAATTGGATTGAAAAGTACAACCAGTGGCTCATTCAATGAATTCCCGCTTGCCATAATGGGAAAGCTTGCTTCCGTCTTGCCTTGTTAAGACCGTCCTCACCGAAACCCAAGAGGCGGCTATATACAATAGATGTCTCTTCCCCTGGGATGGATAGGCAAACATAACAGCAATGAAACGTGCCCGTGGAGAACAGGGATAGCTGAGGGTTAAAGAATGCCAAACACGATGCTAAAAACTTCAAAGGAAAAACAAGCCTTGGAAACGGCTTTGTTTCCGAAGCGGGGAGATTGTTTGACACTGTCAGCTCGGCAGGAAGAAGACACAACCTTCATGAGAAAGATACAGAAAAAGTAGCAACAGGAAAGCCTGAGATGAAAAGGGAAGCTGGTGAGATACGAAAGGTAGTCGAGAAAACTGAAGATGTAATAGGAGCAGAACCCAAAGTCACAGCAATTACTGGGAAAAGACAAAATTGCAAACTCAGAAAATTGAATCAGTAATGAAGAGGGCAAGATTAAGAACCTTCAGGAAAACAGAAGAAGAGACTAAAGGAATGAAAAATGATAAGAAGGATGATAAGTGGACAGAGAATAGAGTCAACTGAGTAATTACGTGGGGTAACTGATGAAGACAATGGAGCAAGAGGAAGAATGGGACATAAACGTATAATAAAACAGAAAAATATTTCCTGGGTCAAAAAATACTGGGGAATTCAACTCAATAGGGCTCAACACATTTGAATTAAAATTAGAATATTTAGATACACCCTGACAAAATACTTGATCTACATGAATTACAAGAAAGGAAAAAAAAAAACCCCGGTAAGTCAAAAAGTGGGATATGTGCAGGGCCTGAAAACCACTTTGGCTCTGTCTTTCCTGTGTGACGGTGCATGAGAAAGACAAAATACTGGCAGAGTTTTGAGGGGAAAAATTGTAACAAGAATTTTACCGCATGCAAGGCTGTCTTCTTGCCGTGTGAAGTCAACATGAAAGTATTCATGGCTTTGTAAGGATTCTGAAAATAGGTTATTAGCTCTTTACCTTTTTAAAAAGGTATATTCTGTCTGAATGGGAAAGTGAAATAAAGAACCTAAATTATAGATTCTTTGGTGTTAAAAAGTCAGCCAATCATGACAGGCACCACTTAGTTCAAACAACTGTTGGAGATTTAGTTACAATACCAAATGCAAGTATGCAAGTTGAAAAAAGTTTTTTTTTTTTTTTTTTTTTTTAAGTAAAAAGAAGCTATGGGTGACAGAATAATTTTTTTGAAATCTTAGTCGAAAACTTATAAAACCTGAGATTATGGTGATTTTGATAATAAAGGGGATTTTAAATGTAACATTTTATATATGGACTCAAAAGATTGCTTTTCATTCTTGATTTTGATGTAAGAAGATTGCAGTTTTTTATATTTTCTTTTAAAAACTTAACGATAACCCATACCAACATAAAATGCATAATGCATAACCTTCAAATCAATGGAGATAAATGCCAACACATAATGTGCTCCTAGTTTTAGTTTTAATAATGCCTATGAAAATCTATATGTAACATGGTGGGACGTATCTGTTTATTTTCTTTTCAATGGGCAGTGTTTTCTAAAAGGAACACATGAATTTTAAATAGAAGTTTTTTTTTTAATAAAGAGATACCTTTGATACATAAGTGAAAATAAATTCATTGGCCTTTTCCAAGAAGGCTCCATGCCCAGCATGTGTTTGCTCTGTGGGATTCTCCATCAGAACCCGCCTTACGTGCAGGCTCTTCGAACATCCCCTGGGAAAGGTTGCAAACTTCCAGTTGGATTCTGAAACAATAACCTGCATTGTTTTACACAACTATTTGCACATGTACTGAGGTTATCTAGAGGGTTCCTCTTTTCTTTAAATCCTGGGATGTCAATTATTCGCGTACCTTTGTCTTTGATTAGACAATAGTCTCTTTGAGGCCCTCAGTTGTTTATTTTTTCTATTCCCACCACCTGGCCCGGAGCCTCGCTGTATGGTCGTCACACGGAAGCAAAATGAAATGATGTAAATACAATTATTCTGCCAGATGGTGGTTGCTGTCACCATATTCATCCCCATGATTGAACTCACAGCCTTAGTTTTCTTTGGTTGCATCTTGAGCCATTTCAAACTATTTCTCCCTCTGCGTTGCTCTGGTTTACGCACACTGGCAAAACCCAGGTGGCATTTGTTACTCTCTGTGCTTTTAATCACCAGGAGCTGAAATGAGCCACAGTTGTGAAATGGCATCTTTCCGCTGTACTGAAAACTCTTTCCATCACGTGATTTTATTTAGGTCTTGACTTTTCTTCCCGCAGGCTCTGTGGATCGGCACTCATTTTACTTTTTCCAGAGGACGGTGGGAGTGAGCGGCGCAAACATGGCACACCTCCAGGCCTGTGCTCACGCTGCTCACCTGGCCCAGGCAGCCTTGCCCCTCCCTCCCCTCGTAGGTAGGCTCATCTGAATTCAGACGTCACCTCTTCCATGAAGTTCTTCTCCACATACGGGTTTTCATCGCACATTTTACAGTCATTATGATCATGCTTATCAAGTGGGGCAGAGCCTATGTCTCCTTCACACCCATTCTCAAAACACTATGACATACATGCATTCAGTAAACCCGTATCTATGGGGAGCGGACTGCATGCCAGGCCTGCTATCAGATTCCCGGGATGTAACATGAACAGACGATGCGCAGTGACCTGGTACGGTCCATGTGGAGCTCCCAAACTTACCTAATAAGATAAGAACTACTGTTGACAGAGCTGTGACCAAAATAAATGGACTGATGTATAGGAGTGTGGGAGGATCTACTTCAGAGAGGCGGTCAAGGGGAAACTAAGGCCAAGGTCTGAAGGCAGAGAAGGAGCTAGCCATGCAGAGAGCCAGGTAAGTGCCTTCTGGGCAGGGAGAAGGGCATGTGCAAAGGTCCTGAGGAAGCCACAAGCTTACTCTGTCCAAGGAAAAGACAAAGGTAAGGGTGGCTAGAGCACAGGTGAGAATCACTCATCAGGGAAAAGTGTGGCGTGAGCTGGAGCCAGTTAGGCAGAAGCACCCTGGTAACACTGGCCCTGCAGTTGGGGGGAGTGTGATGTAAGCCCGTTAGCCGTGAGTTCCCACTCAGGAGTTTCAAATAGGGAAGTGATGTTCCCTCATTTCTAGTTTTGGAAGATACTAGACTCTAGTTGTGGAACGGGGTTGGCATGAGACATATTTTGGGTGGATAGTGAGGCCATTTACTGAGATGGGAAGAAGGGGTATGGGGGAGGTTGGGCTTTATCCAGTGTTGGTTTGAAAGTGGAAGGATAAAAGAGGCAGGTAGATATATGAACTTGCAGTTTATACAAATGTCTGGCTCAGAGATTTGATTTGGGCCTTATTCCCATAGACATGGTATTTATGGCTATGGAATAGAAACAGATTGTTTTGGAAGGATCAGAATAGGACCCAGGCCAAGGCCTGAGGCAAGCAAACATTTGGAGGTCAGATGGAAGACAGAAAACTTGCAAAGTAGCCCAAGAAGGAGGCGGGGATGTAGGGGCAGGAATGTGTGACTTAAAGGAAAACTGAAGGAGAGTATTTCAGGAGGAGCAAAAACCTCACTATGTGGAAGACTCTGGGAGAGCCAGTGAATGGGACAGATTTCCTTCTGGGCTGGCAAATCCAAGGTGGTTGGCAGCCTTGTTGGAAGCCATGTCCACAGGTGGCAGCCACAGATGTCAGATGGGATGCATGGGAGAGGTGAAGAAGGAGAGATGATGTGGGAATTGGCCTTTGAGAAAAATTTTGCGGGGAAAGGGATCAGAGAAATCACTTTCTGCCTAACCCCAGAAGACACATTCAGGACATCAGGTTTTGAACACACTACACTTTTTCAAGACCACTCAAACAGAGAAAGTATCAATGGACCCAGTCGCAGTATTTATAGTAAATCCTGTGAGTTTGGAGAAAGCTTCTGTTAATAACAGTATTTTGGGGTCATTTCTGTACTGTTCTATAGCGGCTGAAATCTTAGGAGCAATTAAAATTTGCCAACTAAAATATATTATTTTACTCAACAGTCATAGCAACGCTAGGAGAGAGGTACTCTGCCTATCTCATTTTAAAGATGAAGAATCCAAGTCTTGGAAAATTACGAGATGTTAGCAGATCACAGATAGTTAGTGGCAAAGGCAGAATTGGAACTCTAATTCTGACTTCAGAGTTTGCGTCCCCAATCTTTGCAAAACAAGAGACGGAGACAAGAAAGAGGGTATTAATAATATAGAATAAAAACTAAAAATTTAGCCATTCCCATTTAAAGAAAAATGGTCTTTCTCAATTCACTAATAATTTTGGCTAATAATAAGGCGATGTTTGTTGAAGACTCTTCAGCAGTAATTTAGATAATTCTGCTGGTAGGTGAGAATAAATGAATGGAGGCCTTAGGTGTGATCTGTGCCCCGCCCCCAACACCCTGCTGTTTATGTGCAAGCAGGACAGTGACATGTGAAATACCATCAACTCTCACTAAATCTAGAGCAGGGGTGTCAAACCTATTTTCCCTGGGGGCCACATCAGCCTTGTGGTTGCCTTCAAAGGGCCGAATATAATTTCAACTCCTTAACAGTTACAGAGTAGTCACATTTATACAGTCCTAAAATTATTTTGGCCCTTTGAAGGCAACCTTGAGGCTGATGTGGGCCCCAGTGAAAACGAGTTTGACACCTGTGATATAGATTATTAAATGTTTTAAATAAGGTCTCTGACAATATATCCCACATACTCATAAAAAAATCTGAATAAAAGTAAGTAGTATATCCTTTACTTACTGGATTTATGAAAATATACTTATTCAATAACTCCTATGTTTTTTTAAGTAGGTTTTGCAAACATTTGACTAACCAGGATCCTGCATTTCGTCACTGCTTAAGGCAAACTCCAGGTAGGAAAATGGTCTCATGCATTGCTGCTTAAAGAGGCCCCCAAATATGTATACAAAATAAAACCACACACACATGGACTGTGAGGCTGCACAGGAGAGATGCCCCCTTAAAAGAACCCACTCGGCTCCTCCAACAGCTGCTCTGCCCACGTAGAGAGCCATGGGTGGGAGGCAGCTCCAGCCGACAGAGACATGGAAGGCACAGCCATTCAGTCATCCACGCATTTGGTCATCTTGCCAGAGGTTCTGAGTTTCCCAAAGGCACAGAGCCAATGGAGAAATCTGTGATATTCACGGAGAGACGATGCCTTGGCTTGCCTGCCAAATGTCACGGGGGTGATAGCACCAACACAGGGTGGCGAGAGGACAGAAAAGAGCGGTGATGTATGCATGACAGACTCCAAGGCAATGGGATAGCATAGTTTTCTAAATTTCTGCACTTTTAAAGGAAATATATGCCTGTTGTGTAAATCACAAAGAAAAGAAGTAATGCAGACACAAACCATTCTCAGAAAACAGTGATATTTTCTGGGAAAGCGTTTCTACAGTTGAAATATAATGAGCATGCAAACATCTATCTCTTTTTCATGCAGTGCTGTGCTGTGTTTCCTACCACATATGTAATCTCCAACATTATTTAAAATTCGCACATATACAGGGCACGTTTAGTACTCCGTGATATGGATAAATGGTAACTTATTTAAGCATTGCCCTATCATTGATTATTTGCAACTTTTGATTGTTGTAACTAATCAGAGAAGCTGAGATAAACACTTTGTGCCAACCAACTTTGTCTTTATCTCTGATTATTTTCTTAAGTGTACATCACCAGAAGTAAGTGTAACTTCTGGGTCAAAGAACATAAAAAATTTGGGGGCTCTTGTCAAATCACTTGCCAGAAAAACTGCAGCAGTTTCTACTTCTTCAAAGGATGTATCGGTGTGTCTGTCTCACTAAACTCTGGACCACCACGATCACAGCTTTAAATAATACATATTCATTAGCTTGATGAGTAAAACAATTACTCACAGTCATTTTGAATCTTTTGAGTTCTTTATTTGAATCCCATTGATGTTCTGTGAGCCACCTGCATCTCCCTTTTATGAATTATCTGTTCGTATACCTTGCTCATTTGCTTTGGAGTTTTCGTGTTTTTAATGATGGGTTTCAATTTGTTGTCCATCAAAAACAGAATCCATTATCCTGTTTGCAGCAATCATGTCCAGTTATCTGCCTTGCTCGTGGTTTGCTCTGCCAGCAGGACAGTGCCTTTGCGGGGCAAGGGCTCAGGAGAGTGTGGGGCTTTCAGACACAGGTGCCTCTGTTTCCTTTTTTATGCAAGACTTAAGAACCAAATCAAATCCAAAGTTATATTTTTTAAATTAAATTTATTGGGGTGACATTAGTTAATAAAATTATATAGGTTTCAAGTGAACGATTCTATATCATCTGTATATTATATTGTATTCACCACCCAAAGTCAAATCTTCTTCTATCGCCATGTATTTGATCCCCTTTACCCTCTACTACTTAAGTCCAGTCCTTCAAAGTTGGCAATCACTGATCTGCTCTCCGACCTCATGGATTAGTGTTACCTTTATTAGAAATCCACATAAATGAAATCATAAAGGATATACTCTTTTCTGTCTTGTTTTCATTATGAGGGATATTTTATCTGTGGTTCATTTCTTTTTATTGCTGAGTGACATTGCATTGTACAGATATATTATTATTTATTCATCTGTGGTTGGCCGTTCCTCATCTTAGCCATTATGAATGAAAGTTCTACAAAAATTCATGTAGTTTGTGTGTGAACATATATTTTCGTTTCTCTTGAGTAAATGTCCCATTTATCATTGTGGCAATGATTCTATGGGTTTATCAATTTGTCAAAATTCATCAGAAACAAACTTAAAATTAGTGCATTTGTCCTTGTGTGGATGACTGGCTAAATAAACTATGGTCATTTACACCATGCAATACTACTCAGAAATAAAAAAGAATAAACTACTGATACTCATAATAACTTGGAGGAATTTACAGGGAATCGTGCTCAGTGAAACAAATAAACTGGTACCCCAAAGGGTCCCTTACTGTATGATTCCATTTGAATATCATGTTTCTATGAGTTCTAGTGGCTACCAATCACGTGTAACTGGAAAATGAAGCTATTTTCAGGCAGTTTCTCAGAAAAGTTTACCTCCCATGCATACTTCCTGAAAAAAGATGATTTAGTTGATGTATTTCAGTGAAAAAGGATTCTTAGAAAACCCCAAACCAAGGTATTCAAGAAACAGAGGACACAACTACAGAATAATGGAAAGAGATCCTGGGAAAATTGGAGGGAAAAGACCGCACCGGGGCAGAAAGCTCTGAAGACGCCACAGGGAACGTCTTCAGGAGTGAAGTGGATTCCACGTACAAGGACATGAAAGACTTCCCTGCACTCGGGGAACTCGAAACTCCACGGAGGGGACAAACACAAAGAGAGGCATAGAGTGTCCAGGAAGGAGGGCACCTCGTGCCCTGGTCCTGAGGGGTGAGGGGTCTGGGTGGCGCCCACAGCTTCTCCTGGAGGAAATGGGGAAAGAGTGCCAACTGGAGAATGCGGCAGTGTACATTCCGATCACAACGAACCACTCTCAGGACATGGGATGAGTGAGCAGGGCTGGCGACTGAATCGGTGAGCTGGAAGGCAGAGCCGGGGTGCTCCCCGAGGGCAGTGCCCTCGAAGGACTAGAAAGAATGAGACAAAGGGAGCTGATGTGAGTGATACTATCAGAGAGTCTACGAGGTGTGATATCCATAAAAAAAGCGATGTAAGCAAAGGACTGATGGAAGAATTGGTGAACAGGAGTGAGGAGGCCGGAGTTTTAGAAATCTTTCACAGAAGAGAGTTAACAGGTACTGTATGAAGCGGAGGAACCAAGAGATACTTGTGCTGACAACGAAAGTCACAGCACTGATCCCTGAAAGGACAAAAACCAGAAAAAAAGATGCGTGGTAGCCTCTAGGGACAGGAACGGGAAGACTTTTAATTTTCCTTTACTGCTTTATGCTTTTTTTATAATAGAAATCTTTCTTTAAAATTTTTTAAGCAAAGAATGTTGCTCTTCCCACCTGACTCTCATGGTAGAGACGAGTGACCATGGCGAGTTTACGGTAGGGATTCCTGGAGTTATTCATCAGCACGGCTTCTCCGTCAGTGTTTGGGCCACAGGTGGTAAACAGCGCCTATCCGCATGGATATTTGAGATCTGCGAAGTCTCAGCAGGAGCTCTCCCAAACAAAATTCCAAACAGGAGCTACATGTGGTTAACAGGGAACTTGGCATCCCCTGGAGCTATTTTTTGTTTAAAAGTAGGGTGGGATGGCTAGCCCCGAAGGAGACTGGTACAGAGAGTAAACTTGACTTTTGGAGGTACATGTCCTTCATCCCTGGGAAGTAACGTAACGACTCTGACACGAGGACGTGCTGGAGATGAGGCCTGAGTCATGATGTCACAGAAATGATCACCAGCCAAGTAAGAGTGGAGGTGTACCTTTCATTTCGTGACCTGCTGGGCACAAGGCTGCTTGAGGCCCAATCAAGTTCAGTGTCTGGTCAGGCCACGGCAGTGAGGGGAAGGCAAGCTGCTGTGTGTGACCCTCTGCAGCCAGGACAAACGACGGTGGGCTCTACACGCCCCCTCCCTCCTTTGTCACGTGCCAGTCTCTGCAGCTCTCCCCAGTCCCGTGGTTAGAGCGCGGCCACAGTCTCAGCTTCGCTTCCTGCCGTAACCCCGTCTGTTCCTCCCTTGTGCATTTTTGTCTCTCCTTGAATCCATTCTCTATATACTGGGATGACTCTTAAAAAAAAAATGGATCATGACAATCTCTTGCTTAAAATATTTCATTTGGAAACCAAACAAAAAAACAAGTTTCAGCGCCTTCCCGTGATCCTTCATATATCCAAATCCTGTCATATGACTCTCAAGGGCTTCCAAATTTTGCTTTTTCCCACTGCTCTTCGATCCAATTTTGATATCCTCACACGTCAACCAAACTGATCTTTTAAGTTTCCTCCTACAGTATGATTTCTACAAACTGTTTTTTTGTTTGTTTGTTTGTATTTGCCTGGAACCCTTCAGCATTTATCCAGCCCACTTTCTTTCCCTCTTGGTCCTGGCTAACACATAGTCTCCCTCCAGGTCTCAACTCAAGCAGAACTTCCCAGGAGGCTGGTGCCGGTGATGTCAGCATCCCTGTCCCGTAGGGTCCTGCAACCACCTGGTGTTACTGGGTTCATTTCAAGGGTCTTCCTGAGCATCAGTAGAAGAGAAGTGCCAGGAGGGGGCGCCCGAGTCTCTCATGCTCGCCTCCCTCTCAGTAGGTCACATTCAAGACATGACGTGCATATGGAATTAATAATGAATGATTGACAGAAAGGGTACCTTGCACAGGACCGCTCCTTGTCACTCTCGATTGCCTGCCAGCTGCCCAGGCCTTGTTACCTCTGGTGCATCAGCTTCTGAAGCGGAGGCCGCTCTCTGGCCCCTGAGCTGTTTGAAGTCCGGAGTCCAGCCAACATGACCCTGATTCTAAGACAGGAACAGAGAATAGATTCTTCAAGCAATAGATCAAGGAAGTTGAGGCTGATGGGGGCAGAATTCTGAAACAAATTACTAAATGCATTATTAAATGCACAGGGCCCATTCGGAGTCCAATAAGTGTTTTATTTTAATGAATTAGAAATGAATATCTGTGAGCACTTCGGAAAAAGTTGATCTACATGAGTCATCACTGATTGAAAAAATAACAGGCTAGTTTTGTATTTTGGAATTTCATGGTGACATTTTGATAACCTTCCACTCACCCCTCCTACCTTGGATTCTGCACATGTAAGGGAAGCTAGAGATACGGGAAACACAGGATCAAGGCATGTAAATCTGGGGCCCCGCAAACACCTGTCCATCTGTCAACAATGCAGAGCTGCCTTGTAAGCACCGTCCAGCTAATCAGTTTAGACCTGAGGCTTCGGGGAGTTTTGTTGTCTCTCCGGCTCTCCCGGCTCTCCTTTCCCTGCTTCCTTGCTTCCCACCCATCCTTAACCTAAGATGGGTGGTCCTACAGAGAAGATCCTGAGCCCACTCCCCTATACCTGAGAGGTGGACAAGGCGGGCTCATCGGCAGAGGCCAAGCCCTGCCCAGGTGGGCTCGCTGCAAGTGCCCGTGAAGGGCTGCCCTTGCATTCTGACCCTCCACCCCCGTCAGTGGCCATCCTCTCTGCTATAGTGCAGCCTGGGGATTGAACGGCTCCAGCTCTGTCCAGGATCTGAAACAAAACCAGAGGGGTAATACCAGCTCTTTCCCTCCCCTATGGCTATAGACTCATATGTAGGGAAAAGGAGGGGATATCACTCCTTTTGGGGGACTCTGTTAACATGACTTGTTGACCAGAGGACTGGTGTGGGTAATAAGAGCTAAGGCTCTGTTCTAAGGACTTTACATGAATCAACTTCTTTCATCCTCACTCAGCCCTCCCAGGCAGGTATGGTTCTACTCCCATGAGTTCTCACTTGCGTAGGGGTCATGCAGCCAGTGAATGGACGTGCTGGGATTTACGCCAACCACCAGCCAAGTCTGGAGATGGAGCCGTCACCCATGACACCACCTCTCTGCTGTGCCCTCTGCAGACACCAGCAGAGCCCGGGTGGAAGTGATTTCCTAAGGCTTTTGACACCTCCAAGACATCTTTATGAATACAATGAAAAAATAAGACTTGGCAATGGTACAATTCAGAGGGTTCTTAGTAGCTGAACAAAGCAGCGAACCCGAAGAACACCAATCCCAGCCATGGCAGAGGGAGCCCCACTGTGGGCTGTCACCCTGGCCCATAGCACACTCTCCTGATCTGCCTGAATCAAACCCAGAGACTAGGAGAGGATGGGCCAGGGCTTTTGTCCCGAAGACCAGCCCCCTAAGCACGGGTGTGGCCTAATAGTGACACAGAAAAGCCGTTCCAGTCCGCTCCCTGCACTGGGATCAACAGTGAAGTGTATTAGAAAAATGATCGATGAGGTTAGGCTGTACTCATTGTTTTTAAAAATTGGCTCAGGCTAATTGATCGCATCAATTAGTTAATTTAAATGATGACTAAAGTTTTTGAAAGGGCAGAGTCGGGTGTTCTTTGAAGGGAAAAGAGATGGCTCAGATGAGAGACATTTGAAACCATATCACAGGAAGATAAATGAGAGTAACTGAGGATGTTTACTCCTCAGAAGAGAATGTTTCGGTAGGATGGGAGGAGGGCTGTCTTAGAGAACCTGAAGGGTTATCTCTCGGATGTGACTTAGGTCGTCTGCAGAGGGCAGAGCTGGGAGCAAAAGTCACAGGGAGGTGGGTCTGTCTCCTTGCCGAGCAAGGAGGGGACTCAGACTTCCCTGTCTGCTCTTGGGACAAGTACAACAGTGACTATGTACCGAGTGCTCACGACGTCTGCACTGAAGTTCAGGTCTGTGTATGTCAGCTAGAAAGCTGTGGATCAAATTCATACTCATCACCACAAGCGTCCCAACATCATCAGTAAAGGATGCTCTTACTGACTGCTTATTAAATTACCTCATTCGATAGTTGCCCTGTTGACTGTTATTATTGTATCATTCCTGTTTTATAGATGAGAGAATAGAGAGGTTAAATTACTTTCCTGGAATCATCCTGGTTTAAGTTATTGGCTTATAACAATCTGGGCTCTAAGACTTTCTCCCAAGGTTATGCACATAGCAAGGGGTCAGAGAGCTGTTCACTGGAAATATAATGCGAGCCACGAATGAAAGTCATGTATATCATCTTACTTTTTCTAGTGGTCACACTGAAAATGTAAAAATAACCCAGTGAAATTATTTTAAGATGTATATATACGTAGTATAAATGTATATCTTAACCCACTTGACTCATTACATCTAAACTATTATCATTTGTTGAAAGGATGTAACCCACACTACAATTATTAACAAGCTGTTCCACGTTCTGTTTTTCACACTAAGTCCCCTATTTTCTACTAACCGCACCGCTCAGGACTAGCCACATCTCAAGTGGTCGGTAGCTCCTTGGAACTCTTGGTTGCTAATGAACAGCTTGCACAGGGTTTTGATTTCCGTCTCTGGGAGGTTGGGGGATGGTTATTGGAATTTAAAGAGGAGCTTCACCTTTCTACCTCCGATTCTATGGCCTCTCTGCCCGCAATTTACTACCTTCTTCCTTTACGGCCTTCTTTGGCAATGGACGGGAATGCTTCGCACCTGCCTTTGCGTTTGCCCGTGGAGCCAATATCAATATTTCTGAATTCGGGGAGGACAGGTGTTTCTCCCGCAACCTTCCAACAAGCTCATTTCCCTCCTGGCAGCTAAGCTGGGAGTTAGTGTGCTTGATTTCTGCTTTGAAAGTGACTGAAGTAGGTTGTGTGAATTAAATAATGTACCGTAAATATCAAATTGGGGGTAGACCATCCTGCTCTGTGCGAAGTTATACAAAAGTTAGGGAGTCCCTGGCTTAACTGATCAGAAATAAATCCTGTAGTCTGTAAACGCCTAGGTGAGCGTTAGGGGGAGGGAACGTTCTGTGGTTATTTTTTTGCCACGGGGCCCAAGGGTAGAGGCAGAGCGTCAAAACAAACACACCAGTCTCTTCAGGTAGCTTTAAAATAACCCACCGAAGTTTCCCCTCAAAATTCCAAGCCAGTTACCAAAAATGAAGGCATGTAAAAAGATGTCACGCGCTCTGGGCCTCCTGGAGGTGGCGCTCTGAGAGTGACGAAGTTAATTAGTGCCTGCAAAATGCCGCGTGTGAGCTCATCCGAGAAGTCAGGCTCTGCACGCATATTATTTATAGCAGATCTGAGGCGTGCACGGTGTTTGACATTTTCTTCTTTTTAAGTAGGGGGACTTCAAAAAGTCGTGGGCACTGCCCTCGCATCGCTCCCCCGCCCCCCCGCCCCCGGGACAAAGTGCGGTGGGCGAACGCACCAACCGCGCGTGTCCGGCGCAGGTGCCGGGGCGGCAGCGGCCACCCCGCAGCGTCGACTCGGGAGGAGAGTTCGCGGCTGGTCTCGGGATGCCTTGCAGATGCACAATGTGTCCCCGGCCAGCAGGAGGAAGGAAGAGGAAGTGAGAGCAGCGGCAGCCGGCGGCGCACAGCCGGCCGACCCGGAGTGTAAGTGCGTGTGCTCCGGCGAGCGCGAGCGGGCGAGGATGGGCGCGGGATAGAGGCAGACCACCCACACCGCCGCGGCCCGAGCAGGGCCACAGAGCCTCCCGCCCCCCTTCAATGCTCGCGGGTCGCCAGAGCTCTGTTCGCGGGGAACCTGCGCCGCCACAGCCGCTGTCCGGCGACCCTGGGCAGGTTCGTAAAGTTTCCTGGGCTGGCGCCGCGCCCCGACTCGCTGACCTCAGCGCTGCCGGGGAGGGAGACGGGGCTGGGGCAGGGAGGCGGCGTCCTGCTCGGGGGGACTCCGGTCGCCGCGGGGACACTTTTGTTTCCTCCCTGGGGGCGCCGCGGCTCGGGCGGGGGTGGCCGCGGCGCTCTGCGGGGTGAAGGCTGCGGGCGCGCTGGGGCGCTCCGCAGTTGGGGAAGTCTCGGCAGCGGGGGAGCGAGGGCAGGGGGAGCGGGGGGAGGGGGCCCCCGGGGTGAAGCGCAGGGCCCGGGGCCCGGGAACCCGCACACACATTCCGGCCGAGGCCGGCTGGAGGGGGCCGCCGGAGGACTGCGCTGTTGGCGCCGGGGGACTGGGGACGGGGGAGTGTGGGTTTAGGGGCTTGGAGACCCGAGAAGCTGCGCCAGAGAAGAAACTGGCGGCTCGGACTCCCGGCTTTTCTCGGGCACTGGCAGGAGGGAGGGAATCCCCCTGCAAGCGCGTTCCTGGTGGGGGGCGGTGATAGGCTAGAGGGATGGAGGGCCGGGAGGGACGGGAGGGGTGGTCGGGGCAGCTGGGAGCCCCGGGGACCACTATTAGTAAATAGCCGCCTCTGGGGACACGCCGAAGTCCCCGCTGGGACCGGTTAAGACGGTGGGGGGCTTCGATGCGAGAGACCAGCGTCGGAGAGGGGGCACACCGGGAGCGCCCTCAGAGAAGGGGCAGCGGAGCTCTGGGGACCCACGGTCTGAGCGGAGAGGGGCGGCAGAGATCGCAGGAGTAGCTTTGAGGAAGAGGAAATAACCGAACTCAGCCGGCCCGGGGTGCGCGCGTGTGTTTGGGGTTGGGAAGTCCATGTTGTGCCGCGCGGGCGCGCGCGAGAGCGGCGAGTGTGTAAGGTCGATCGATCTAAAGGGGCTCGGGAGACTGGGCCTCCCCGTTGAGTGGCCCCCCCCTCCTGGTGGGGGGTAGCTTTTGAAGTTGGCAGCTGGGGGCTGGGGTTGCTGGTGTTAGGTCCTACGATGACCTAAAACCCAAGTGCTTGGCCCCCAGTGGTGCCCTGGCTCTGGGGGCCTCTGGACAACCCCCAAGACTGGACGGAACGTACTTTGTGATGTGCTGTGCTCCGACCATGCGAGTCCTAACACGGTGGCTAGGCATAAGGCGGACTTAATTCATTATACAGTATTTAAGGTTTTAGAGAACCTGAGACAGGGCTGCCACAGGAGGCCAAGGCAGTAACTGTCCATTGAGGGCTACCAGTGACTTAGAGGCGGCGGGGGGTGGGCAATGGAAGAAGTTCTGCCCACAAAGTGTAAGTCATCAGTGACCTGTATTTATGTAACGACTCTTGGAGGGTAACTTTGAGAGGCAGAGAGACTGTGAGACGGAAAAGGCTGGCTGGAAGCAACGGTTAACATTCGGGGCTTCCTTGGGTCATGGTCTTCCACATTATCTCACGTCCGTGCTTACTTCCAAGGTTGTTTCCAGGATTCGTGTCCCCTCCCCCGGTTCACAGAACTGGGGGTGGTAAATTAGAAAGGCAGAGCCCCTGCTCTCCTGTAGCTGACCTTTTCTCCTTTGAACTGACTTTCTGAACCTCTGCTCTTTCCTCTGGAGCATTTGCTGTGTCTTTAGGGTTGTGGTTAAATGCGCGTGTTGCTTTCTTTCCCATTCTATTTATTACTCAAAGGATTAAAAAAAAATTAGATGTACTGGTGCTTGGGCAATTGTGAAGGAATGACCTGGGGTATTGGGGTACTGGAGCTCTGCAAGGGGGTCGGGGTCAGGAGGGAAGGGGACTGGGGGAGATGCTTGGGGGTACCAGGGAGGGCCAGGCTGGGAGGCAAGCCCAGACTTGGGCTGAATGGAACTGAGCACCTGGAGCAGTCACTGGGCTGCAGGGTGGGTGGTCCTGTTGATGGCCATGCCCACCAGTCCCCCCCAGGTCCCCTCGCATCTCCTGCCCTTCTTCATTCAGCCACTGTGGCTGCCTCACATTCTTCTTTTTCACCAAGTTGTCTCCCCAGGGCCTTTGCACAGCCTAGTCCTTCAGCAGGAGGAGATTTTCCCTACCTGCCCAGAGGGCTCACTGCCTTGCTTCCTGAGGTCCCTGGTCAGTCACCAGCTTGCAGCAGGCCTCCCCTGAATACCGTCTGTAAAATAGCAACTTGCCACACCCTGGTCCTCATAAGTTACTCAGTTTTCCCTCTGAGTACTTAACAGCCCCTGGCATTACATATGGATGTGTTTATTTGATTATTGTGCGTCTCTCCCGTGAGGTGGCATTCCCTGAGGGCAGGGACCTTCTCTTGTTTAGAAGTCCAGAACCTCGATGGCTTCCCAGCATAAAGATGCTGAATAAATACTTGTTGACTGAGTAAGAGATACCTATTACGGGAGAGGCTCACCAGGGAACTACACCGGCACAATGCTGTAGCATGGGTGGCCAGCAAGCAGCCCAGGTCTTGCAGACTTGTGCTTTTTCTCCCCTGTGCCCAGGGGCTCTTCTCGCAGACCTCTGTCTGCGGAGTAGGCCCCTCTCTTAGAATTTTCGACTGAAGAAAGGAACAGAGAGGTGTTTCCTTGGGTGAGTGGTGAACGGGTACAGATGATCAATAACCAGATCTGCTGTTTGTTAAATACTCCCCTAGGAAGAGGGAGACATACAGTGTATTCCACTGCGCTCTCCCAGCAGGCGGAAGCGGAAGTGCCGGCAGGGGGAGAGGAGAAGGGAGGAAAGAGGCACATGCAGGGGAGAGGGGAGAAGAGAGGACCGCCTAGAAGAATAATGAAAGAGTGAAAACAGATGAGGGACTTCCAGAGCGCTGCTAAACCACAAGCATTTATTAAGTTACAGTGTTCCGCTAGGACAATACTTATGTGTTTTAAAGTCATTTACCCCCTGTGGGTGTTTGGTGCGAATGGGTGGGGAGGTGGAGGGCAAGTGCTTTGAAGCCTTTGCAGAGAGGATGTGGGTGGGGGGCGTGCACACTTTGCTTATGTTACCCTCTTTCTCAACACTGAAGGTCTAGAGATAATTGTTCCCATGGAGGACTTCCCTGCCCGGCTGGAAGACAGTAGGTCCCCTTCAGGTTTGTCAGTGAAGCCTGCAATCCCTTTTCAATGCCTGAAACCATCCAAGTGGATAGATTGGCTTACAAGACATTCCTTCTGTTGAAGCTGGAAAAGGTGGGGAGTTACTGACCGCCTGTACATCACAAAGCCTCAAGCGTTTGCTCTAGTTATGCAACTCCAGTTCTGTTTCCTTCTAGTCAAATAGAGCGGTGTCTCTGGACCGTGGGGTCGTCACTCAGGAGCAGATTGTGACAGCCAGTGAGTAGGGCCAGATGAGCATTTTAAAACACGGAAGAGAAGAGACTGCAATGGAAAATAGAGTGTTTCATAAAACAGACATTGAATCCTAATGTCCAGTGTTAGTGCTTAACATGGTCAGGGTAAAGAAAATGTATTAATAATTCTGAAGGCCCTAGGAATCTACCTCTTTAACCAATTTGCCAGAGATTCTGATTCATAGTGCCATGCTTTAAGAAATACCTAGCTGCCTCCCTCACCTTACAAAATGCTATTGGTTTTCTCTCCTGCAAGAGATGTGATTTGCAAATGTTGAATCAGATGAAGTAAATGCATCAGCCATTGACTTACCTTTGAAATGCTACTGTTTCTAGAACTTGATGGTGTGCTAGGCCCTGATGCCACCATCTTGGCAGAACTGGAAATCCACGTGGCATGATTTTCACTTTATTGAAATGTAAAAGTAGTAGCTTCATCCATAGTAACTCTTTAGCCTTAGAATAAAACGACTGAATACACTCTTTTCTGGCCAACTTTTAATTTAGAGCTTTTGGGGTCTTTGGAACTTTGCTCAACTTTTTCCTTTCATATTTCACACCTAGTATTACCCTGTCAGCGTGATTCTAATGATTTTCAGAGTTTTTGCAGAGGCCATAGTACTGTCTTCTGGTGGCAGCCACGCTGCTGTGCTACATAATTAGATTAAGCCTTGGAACGGACCTGGGCTTGGGACTGGCCATGCAAAGAAGAAAGAGGCAGAGAACTTCAGTACTGTCTCCAGCGTAAGGACTTTGCAGGCCAGCCATCCCGGGGACAGAGGATGGCTCCCGTGAAATGCACGTGGCCTGTGACAGCGTTTGAATATGTCTGGCGTGGCCTTTTTAGGTACAGCAGAGCCACCCTGAATGCACGAGGCTCATGCTGGCTGCAGTGTTCCGTTTTCTGGATAATTTCGGTGGTCCGAGTGTTAATGATTAGAACTGGTTGGTGACAGCCGGAACTGAAGCCTGCGAAACACTGGTAGGGTGCATGGTGAAGTTAATGGGTGACTTAGCGCTCTGTTTTCTGAACTGGAACCGCTGGAGCGGAGTTTCGTCGCCGGCCTAAGGTGGGTGAACAGCAAAGCACCTGATAGGCATCCGTGTAGGAGAAGGAATGCTCCTCCGACAGAATCAACCGCAGCAACCCGCGACGGAGTGCTGGGTAGAGAAGTCAGTCACACGTATAAACAGAAGATGATTCTCAGTCCGTGTTCTAGGCCCCCACCCACAAACCTTGACTTCCAGAATCTCAGCAGGATTGTTGTTGGAACCTTCACTTTAGGAATTGAGGCTACAGCCGTGGCTATTTTCGTTCTAACAGTAAAGCAGGGAACAAAACATGCTTCCCTAGGAAACACGGGCAAACCCAGTACTGGCTGGGATTCCCGCACTGCTCTGTATTGGGTACATTACACCTGCTCAATAAGGAGCAGGGGTTGGAGGGCACCGTGGTCAGGTAAGCCCTGATGGAGCGTTGCCCTAGTGGGCTTAGAGTCACGGCATCCATGGGACAGTTTTCTCCTTGTGCCGACAGCTGACATTTGTCCTCCTGGTATGCTGTTAGGAAACGATGGGGAATAGCCAATATCGTGTTGTATCCAATTTTATAGACATGGCTTGGAGGAATGAAATGTCACGGGCATTTAGAGAGTAGATCTGAGCCGACACCAGCTCCTCTGACTCTTGTTCCCTTTCTATGTCTTTCCTGTGGATTGCGACGCCTGTCTTGGTCATTTCCTCCTCCTCTTGGTTCTCCTGGACTGCCCTGGTCTGAGGCCAGGATCCCCACGCTGAGCCATGCTGCAGGGCACTGGGGGTTAGGAGCTTTGCAGTCCTGTATGCTGCTGGAAATGCCCTGGGTTCTGATGGATGTGTCTGGGGTTGCCATGGCACCCAGGGATGCGTCCACCTCCGTAGAGGCTCTGTTTTTCCCAGAGTGGACCCTCTGAGCCTTGAGAATCAGTGGAACCTTCGCTTGGGGACAGCATGCCCATCCCCCAAGCTCATGAGAATGAGGCAAATAAGCTAGAACACAGTTCATTAATCAGAAATGAGAATGTTGTTTGCCAAGGAGAATAGACATCTTTTTTAGCCAATACTTTTTTTCTTTGTGAATGTCATGAAGAAAGCAAAAATATGGGACCATTTGGGGGAAAACCAACTGGGGTGAGGGAATACACTTACTAGAGTATATTTTCCAGCTCGCCATGTCTTTTGCTGCTTCTCCTGTCCCATAGATTAATACCAGCTCGAGGAGCCAGAGATTGGAGTCTTAAAGCAAGCTGGTTCTCCCCCAGGAGATGCTGAGGCTACTGATTT